>PVKB01003382.1:0-66108 GCA_004027205.1 Ctenodactylus gundi
CTCTCTCTCCCTCTCTCTCCCTCTCTCTCCCTCTCTCTCCCCCTCTCTCCAAGAGCCTTGACTTTCCAGATTTGACTAGCAGCTGCTTTTTGAATGATACGCAGGACTACACATGTTTTCTTCAGTCCGTTTCCTCCCATCCCCGGGGGATTGACGGCGAAGGGCTGTGATTAATGGTGTTTGAACATTTCCCTTGTCCTCTGCCACACTTTCGTACTGTGAGCATCTTTCTTTAGAAACGTCTGCCTCCCTCTCTGTCTTGGTTTCTCATGTGTTTTTCCATGCTGCAAAGATCTACTCAGCAAACTCCTTTTCCATTCTATGGCACCATGTCCTGTTACTTTACCATCTAATATAATTCCCTTTACCTCCACTTTATCAGTATATATATATATATGCAAAACACAATGGCTACATTGATCTTGAGAATTTCCAGCACAAATATACCGTGTCAACTTCACAATTCCTTTTCTTCTCCCCATTTTGGCACATAAATCATTACTTTATAGAAGGAAGTGAGGTTTATTGATATTCTACTCTGAGCCAAGGAGAACTCTAGCTTCTTTTGTAGGTTCTCTTTCTGCATTTATACAGCCACTTAAGGAATTTTTTGAGGTGGGCGTGGGGGAAAGCAGAAGTGTAATGCTGCCAAGTGATGTCCAAGGTTTGCACACTGCAGCTAGGCCATCTACATCCTGCTTCACTCCCACGCCTGTGTGTCGTGGGACAGGAGGACAAGGTCTTGTTTGATGTTTCGGTAGTGACAGTACCATTGCTATTTTCATGCTTCTGGCTGGGAATCAGATAACGGGAAGGTGGATTTGGAAGAGATGAAGTCAGAGGACAAAGAAAAGAAAATGCAAGTGCAGATCTCTCTCTCTCTCTCTTTTCTTTTTCCTCTAATCTCAGCATAGCCCCGAGGGCCGCTCTGGATGGGTAGTGTCTTTAATTAATTTTCAATTACTGCGTCTTAAGCTCTTTTTCAAGGACCTTTGTCTCCCTTTCCCCCGCTGCTTCCTGAATCACTTCTGTATTTCAAAAGATGTCTGATACATTATTTCTTCCACGATGTCTTCCCCAAGTCCCCACTGCACGCCAGCGTGTCTGTGACAGTACGAGCTTCAGATGGAGCTCTGGACATGTTTAGTGACATCTTCTCAACCTTCTGACCACGCCATATTACTTTCATCTTAATGTCGTTGTCTCTTGTTTTAAAGAAAAGATTTCTTTAAGAGCAATTCTTTCATCTTCCTGACATCTGTCACTTTTGCCCTCATCTACCTACACCCTATCCTTCCCCTTTGTTACTATGGAGTCTTCTCTAAGAAAGAAATGAAATAACACCAATAACTCTCCTATTAATAGCAGCTGCAGTAGTAACCCCGTACATGACAACCATTGCGAGGAAGAGAGAGACTGTTGGCATTGCAATTAAACCAAATTCTCATAACTTATATTAATTGATGGCATAAGGAAATAATAGAACGAGCTAACTTTAAAGTTATGGGTGTAAATCATTAGAAAGATCTGAATAAAAATGATGAATATATTTGGGGGTACAAAAGGAAGAGTCAGGGCGAGCAATTTCTCTAATGATGTTTATTTCCATTATAGACATGACTTTGTTGTTAAGGCTATGTAATTTAAGACAGATAATTTTTATTACAAAAAGAAGAAATAAAACTTATCTCTCGGAGATAGGCTTCATTGAGTCAGTAGGTATTAAGGCACCTTGCAGTTTGTAGTGTCTCTTAACTATCTCGTTCTGTTGAGAAAGAGTTTGGATTGCTCCCTTGCAGATTAATATTGAGTTGTTTTCTCATCCACTACCTATTTTGGAATCGATTTGTTTTTCTAATATTTATCAATATCTGCATTGTCAGACAGATTGTTTCTATTTAAACTGTACAACGTGGCATTAAGAGAGTAAGATATATTAAAATTAATCTCATTGATACATTCACCATCGGTTCAGAAAATAATATTTATTTAGTAGACATTTTAAAATGTTTCTAGTTTTTGGAAGGGATTGTGGAAGATACAGGAAATTCTGGAAGGACAGCGAGAACTTTTACCCTGAGAGGATCAGTATACATTGACTAGATGAGGCAGAAGCATTTAAAAGAAGCCCAGGGATGGAATTTTTTGGTTTTTCTTGAGACAGGGTCTTGCTCTATAGCCCAGACTGGTCCTAAACTCACTGTGTAGTCTAAGGTGGCCTTGGATTCACGGCGTTTCTCCTGCCCCAACTTCCGGAGTGTTGGGATTACAGGAGTGAGCCACAATGCCCAGCTTTATGTGGCTGGGGAATTCAACTCAGGGCCTTGTACTTGCAAGGCAAGTGCTTTAACCACTGTGCCATTCCTCCAGCCTGAATTATTTAATTTTAACACCTAAAGATTTCTGTATAGACCATTATCTCATGAGGTGTCATGACATATCAGTGTGAACAGTATTGAGTGTTGTGGCATTTTAATTTTTTACTATTATTATTATTATTATTATTGAGACAGGGTCTCCCTCTGTAGTCCAGGCTGGTTCTGAACTCACGAGGTAGGCCAAGCTGGCCTCACATTCTCTCCCTGCCTCAGCCTCCTGAGTGCTGGGGTTCCAGGCGTGCACACTTCATCCAGCTATTATACGGTGCTGGGAGGTGAACCTCAGGCCTTGTACTTTCTAGGTAAGAGCTCCAATCACTGAGACATCCCTACTCCCTATTTTTTTACTTTTTTAACTGATGTTTGTGTGACTTGGTGTTTCCAGGAAGGAAAAGGAAATTGTATTAACTCTCAAAACATTTTAACTCATGCTATTACATAAAGGATTTATTTTTTCAAATATTGTCGGAATTAAAAGCCTTACAAAAAACTTTAGATAAATTGGCATTGTTGATCCCAAATTAGCACACACCGCCCCCCCTCAGTGGTAAAAGATATTTTATGATAATTTAAATGAAATATTCCCTTATTTGGTAATTGTTCTCTTCCCATCACAAAATAAAATTGCCTGTCTTTTGTAGAATTTCTCTTACTGTTTGATCCTGTCTTTTTTGAGGGTTCGTAAGGCTCATATCTGCTATACGTAGCACTTTAAAAATGCTCTTTTTTCTGTTCCTAGACATAGGACAAATTTTGCCCTAGTGATACAGTTTAGTCATCTAATAAAATAAACAGGTCAGAGAAAAGTAGTCTGGTTTTTTTGTTTCTTAATTGCTCTAATTTGGGCCCCAGCTGGGGCCCATCTCAGACAATCTTTGATCCATCAGATAAAGAGGAATTGTTTAAAGCTATTCTGGGTTTCTTATAAGCAATGGACCCACTTCTAAAAGGTTTATCTCCATGTTGATATCTGACAAAAGTAAAACATTAAGGCTGAATCAAAATGAAAAATGTTTTGTGACTTCTCTCTCTTCAGATGGCCTTAATTTATTGCCATAGTGAACCTGAAGACAGCTATCTTAATTTAGTCGTTTTGAAGACTTTTTAAAACATTTTTTTTCAGGTGTCTTCTATTTCAAAGATTTACTGAACGGCTAGACCACGAAACGCTTTAGAGCCGCCTAGGACATCGTAGTGAAACAGGGGGAGGTGAAGACCGAGAGAAAGACACATACCTAGGGAGGAGACTGGGTGCAGACAGGGTGCTGAAGGCGGGAACGTGACAAGGTAAAGGTGACAGGTGTCTTACATTGCTAGGAACTTCCTGTTTTTGTTCTAATACTGGTAGGCTGAAGATTTTGCCCCCAAAACGCCGTTCCCATAGGAGAAGGAGGTTACCAGGGCTCACTTTAGAGAACACGCTAATTTACTTTCCACCGGAACAGGTTTTCTTCTAGGATAATTAATTCCTAGATTTGTACAAAACATGACTTTTTGTTGGCTTCATATGGCTTCGTTTACCTTCGTTACCTTTGTTATTGTGGCACACATCAGTACTGCTCTATGCTTTTATTGGTGTATGTTTATCGTGCGTAATGGTTTTGTCTTGGGGAATAGGTATATGTACGTAAAATTATCCTGACCGTTTTCTGTTCCATTAACTTCCTCTTTTACTCTTCTCCTGCCCAAATCCCTTTCCCAGTCTGCCCTTTGTGTTCCTTGCCATTCTGCCTTCGTTTTTCTGTTTTGTTTATATTTTAGATTTGTCATATTATAAAAGCCATGCAATATTTCTTTCTTTCTGTTTGAGATTTATTTTACTTAACATTGTTGTGTGTATCTCCAGCCATTGTCATGTAAATGACTGAGTGTTATTCCCTTGGAGGTGCCACGTTTTCTTTAACCTTTCTTCTGTTGATGGACAATGGGCTCTTCTCAGAGGTTACCTGTAGTGAATTCTGCTATTTTAAAGATGGCTATGCGTGATTCACTGTAGCGTAGTATCTTCTACTCTTAAAAATACACCCAGGAGAGGTGTAGTTGTGTCAAACAGAATTCCCATTTTTAGTTTTCTCTCTCTTTTATGTTCTTTAAGGAATCTCCAAACTGATTTCCATAGTGCCTGAACTAGTGTATGTTCTCTCTCTTTTTTTTTTGTGACAGGCTGGTCCTGAACTCAGTGGCCTGCACTGGCCTTGGACTCAAGGCAATCCTCCTGCCTTAGTCTCCTGAGTACTGGAATGACAGGGCATGCCAACATGTCTGGCGTTTATGTGGTTCTGGGGACTCTAACTCAGGGCCTTGCCCTTGCAAGGTGAGCGCCTTAACCTCTGTGCCATTCCTCCAGCACCTAGCTTATATTTCCATCGACAACATAGAAGCATTCCCTTTTCCCCACATCTTTACCAGTATTTCTTGCTTTTGTGTTCTTGGCACTAGGTGTGTTCTGCCTCTGAGTTGTTGTTTGTGTTTCTTCACTGCCTAAAATGATGTATCTTTATTCGTGTATTTATTGGCCAGTTATACTTCTTTTGAGAAGCGCCATGTTGTCTCACTTGTCCATTTTTTTTTTTTTTTTTGGTTTGTCTCCTTCGTGTTTTGAGTATTTTAAAGTTCTTAATATAGTATAGGTGTTAATTCTTTATCAGAAGGGTAGCTGGCAATTTTTTTTCTCATTCTGTAGTTTTCCGTTCACTGTACTGATTGTTTCCTTTGCTGTGTAAAAACGTTTGCACTGGATGTATTCCCATTTGTTGATTCTTAATATTATTTCTTGTGTTATTAGAGTTCCATTCAGAAAGTCCTTGCGTGTGCCTGTGACTTCAGATATTCTCCATAGGTTAACTTCTGACAGTTTGAAGGCTTCTATTTTTACATGTAGGCCTTTAATTCATGTTTATTTGTTTTTTTGTACAAAATGAGAAATAAGAAACAATCTTCTGCATGTGCGTAACCAGTCTTCCCACCATGATGTGTTAAAGAAACTGTCTCTTCTCTGTAAAACGTCTTTGATTTCTTTGTCAAAAATCAAGTGGTTGATGGTGTGCATGTGTGCTTTGCACATGCATGTGAGTGTGCATGTGTGTGCACATGTGTTACTGCACGTGTGTGCATGTGTGCATGCATGTTAGTGTGCATGCGTGGTTGTGTACGATTGGGTGCAAGTGTGTGTGAGTGCATATATTTGAGTGTTTATCCAGTTTTGATATTGGGGCAGTGATGACCTAAAAAATGAGTTTAGAAGTGTTTCTTTCCTTTTAATTGCATGGAAGAGCTTGAGGAAATTGCTGTTAGTGTTTCTTCAGTATTTGGGTCAAATCTAGAGGGAAATCCACTGAGTTCTGGACTTTTCTTATTTGGTAAAGTTTTGGTTATTTGATTATGGTATTTATTGAGGCAGGCTTTATGGCCTAAAATATGGTCTATTTTGAAAAGAAAAATGTTCTCCTTGTGTATTCTGCTGTTGCTAGATGAACCACGCTGTGTGTATCTGTGAAGTCTGTTTGTTATGTGGTATAGTTTACCTCTCTCAATTTTTTTTCTGCTTTACTCAAACTGCAGCTGTTTTTGCTCATCTACTATCATCAGAAGTTCTTGAGACAAAACTTTGGTCTCCAGTGGGCCAGCAAGGTGTGCATGTGTAAGCGGGATGCTCTGTCTGCTGCTCTAGTAATTTTAGTTTTACTGTATCACAGTCGCCTTTCACCCAGACACACTAATCATTAGGCCTGGGAGCCAGTTCCTTCCCATGGTAGTTGAGACTCAAGGTTGTGGAAAATGTGAAAGTTAAGTTTTCTGCATGTGGGTGGAAGAAATTATTGAACATTCCCTCCTCTGTACCCTGATTCCCCCTCTCTACTTTTTATGGCTGAATATTCTATTGAATGAATGGTTACACAATATTATTTACCAATTCATCATTTGATAGACATTTGAGTTGTTTATACTTTGCGGGTGTTATGAATGATGTTGCCATAACATTCATGTGTCAGTTTTTACATGAATGTGTATACTTTATCTTCAGGGTAGAATCCCTGAGTCTTGTTGTAGATATCTGCCTAAGTTTTTGAAGAACTACCAAAGTGTTTTCCAATGTGGCTGCACCATTTTTGAGTTCCTTCCAAAAATGGTTGAGGATTTTGCTTTCTCTACCTATTAGATAATACGTATCACTCTCTCCCCTTGTATTTATGGTTTGTCTTTTACTTCCTTGATGCTATTCTTTGTAGCACAAAATCTTTTAAGTTGGACGATGTTCAATTTATGTGTTTTTTGTCACTTATGCTTGTGGTATCATGTTTGAGAAGCCATTGTTTTGATTAATTAAAATAGCATTCAATTATCTACCTTTTATTTCATTTTTAATGTGTGATTAGAGTTTATTCCTTTTGTGTGCTTTCTTTTGCATTTTGACTAAAATATATATAATATTTATATTTAATCTACAGGTGTCAGGTACTAATATAAATTAAGGCTGTAAAACAATTATGAATTGTCAACTGCATAGAGCAAAAAAGCAGTTACTGTTGGCTGGAAAATTCTTCTGATTTTTGGTGAGTATTTGATGGTTCAAGGGTTGATTGGCTGTTGGTTGATCTAGAGTTACTTCAGATAGGATGACTGGGACTTTGATTTCTTATGGGCTTGCTCACACATTTTTCTCTTGGGAACAGAGACAGCAGAGAGAAACACTATTTCAACCCTGATAGCTCCGATAAGATCACGCTGGCCAAATAAGCTGCATATCTATGCTATAGTCAAAGAGTTCAGCAGGTCATGCTGCCCATGTTAGGAAGGCACTGAAAGTCCCACGGAAAAGAGTCAGGGTGTGTGTAGGTGTGTGAAGCAGGAGGGCTGCATTGTGCAATTATTGTGACACTGGTGTTTAAAAAGTGCACGCATCATTACTCCTGGGAAATTAAAAGGTAGAGGAAAAGTGAAGAGGCTAGGAGTGATTGACATGAAACAGAGGAAGTTAGGAAGGCATAATATTAATAACTGTGGAAGCTGCTTACTTTGAAGTATCTCTTTTGTTATGTATACTTTTGTGTGTACTTATATATCTTTCACTATATAAATAGAGATAATTGTATCCTGTGTTTATCGATTATAAAGGTCCTTATCTAGATCCATTATTTGGATGCAAATCCAAGCTATGTGTTGTTGTTTTAAACCTTTCATATTCTAGTTATTTTAATGTGTTCTATTGTTTTTATGTTCACACTAAACTCTCTCATTAGAATTGTGGGCTCATTATGGGGTTCCCCAAGAAAATACAGAGCATTATGGTAGATGCCCAGAGCTCAGATACAGCCTTCTTGGTCCAACATTTTCAAGTAATGTTTTGTGTTGAACAGGAATCTCCCACAATATGAGCATTGCTGGGAATTGAACATGGTTGGTCACTTTCCTTGAAGATTTCTAAAATCAGAATCTTGTCCAAGTCCCCTAGGCCAGCTGGCCAGGAAGGACCACGAGTACGAGTAGGAATGAGATTCTAATGTCTATCTCTAGGACTTTTGATTTGTAGGAAAAGCTTCTGTTAATTCTTATGGCCGGTGACATGTTGATGTTGGGTGCAGCCATTGGGTTAGTTTGGGGATAAATTGGCTAAAGGAGGAGGCATCTTTCTAACAGGGAAAAGGCAGTGACTGCCTCAAGTAGGCCAGAAAGAAGGTAGCTGCCGCTCTGAGGGCCCTTTGTGCCAAGAAGCAGAAAGCCACTTAATTGTCATGCCCATTTAGTATGTCTTTCCTTTTTTTCCTTTCATTTTCAAAATTAAAAGATACCTGTTGATAATATTAATGTAAATGCACTGGAAACTTTGTAATAAGTTTTCTTTTTTTTAACTTTATTTTTGGTACTGGAAATTGAACCCTGAGCCTTGGCACTGAGCTATATCCGCAGACCATTCATTAAGATCTTTATGTTGAGAAAGGATCTCACTGAGTTGCTAAGGTGTCCAGACAAACTTGTGTTCCTCATGCCTCAGCTTCCCAGAGTCCAAGGATTAAAGGCCTGTGCCACCAAGCCCAGATGACCATTTTTTTTAACACAGTTTATGGCAAAGAGTTTAGGTGATAATACACAAAGCAGAATACTTTGAAAATATCCAGTGGCTCTAGTGACAAATTAGAAGTAATGCTGCAGTAGAAGGAAGTGAGAAGTAGTGTTCTGTGAGCTCTGAAACTGCCCGTTCCCTTGTATGTCCACCTTTTGATAGACGGCTTCACAGGTTGACCTCTGCATCATGAACAGCCCTTTGTTTTCCCTCCTGATATCGTGTTGGAATTTGAAAGAACAGTGGGCCTTTGGTTCACTGCATTCCACTGGGACCCTTCCAACTCCAGCTCATTAGAAACACCCCCGAGTCTGAGGACGAGCTATGATGTAATATGTCATAGCAATGTAGTAATTGTGGCAGGCCAAGGCAAAGAAGTGTTTTATTTTTGCTGTTTGGGGAGTTTTCTGATATTGTTTTAAATGGAACTTCCACCCTTAAAGTAAAAATTATTCCACACAGATTCCTGGGGTCGAAAGAACAAGGGGAAATGTGTCAGAAGGGGTCAACCTGGAAGGAGCTGGAGGGACTTTGGTCTAGATGATCACTTTCTCAGGGTTTGGCTCCACCTTTCTGTTTCTTTCAGGTGTGTCTAACATAAAATCTTGTATCCTGGAAGAATGCTAGGGAAAGGGGGAAGGGGTGTGTGGGAGGACCTAGGGTCTTCTCGTAAGTCCAAAGAGACAAATCATTACATCTTTTAAAAAATGTCAAATACCACTGGCTCTTTTTATAGATAGTCTTGAAGAAATAACTGCTAGGCTGCAATAGGTATGTATCTCTAAGTTCCTTTGTAGTCCAGACTGGCCTGGAACTCATGGCAATCCTACTTCAGCCTCCCAAAATTTGGGATTATGTATATGTACCACCATGCCTGTTTTATGTGGGGCTGAGGATTCGAACTTAGGGCCTTGCACTTGCTACGTGAGTGTTCTAACTGCTTTGCTATTCCTCCAACCCCATGAATCCTTCTTTTATATGATACAGAATGACTATCTTTCTAAAGTTAAGGGTTGCTTAGGAAAGATAGTATAGTAAAAAGCTTGAGTAAGACTCAATGCTGAATACCAGTAAAGACCAAAAATGTGCAAGAATTGAAAAGATGGTGGAAAGATGATTGAAGTTTGGCAATTAGTGTAATAGTGAGTGATAGTGCCTGGGAGAGAGACATGATGGAAGAGTGAGAGAGGAATCCTCGAAGATAACAGGATGTGCCTTGGACAGGAATGGGACATTTTGAATATCAGACTGACTTGGTCTGATTCCTCCTCAGTGGAAGATCACCGCAATCTTGTGGCCCAGAGGGATGAAGTTGTCAGTGCTTGCTGAATGACAAATAGTCCCCAAATCAATTTACATCTCACAACAACTATTTATTTGCATCGCGTTTCTGAGAGCCAGCTTCTTGGTCTGGCTTTGGCTGGGGGATTGTTCTGGTTTTGGACGGGCTTGCTCCTCTACTTGCGCCCAGTGGCTAGGTTGGGTGGGGGCAGGGTGGCAGAGAAAGGCATCTGCTTTGAGGGTCCATCCCTCTTTCTGTAGTCTCCTACTTTCTAGTAGGGCATTGTGGATTTTTTGGAGACCAAAAGGTTTCCAAAAACAGGTGTAAGTGAGCAGGCCTCTTGCTACTCAAACCGAGAACTCTCACAGTTGTGTGCCTGACACTTTTTTCTTCTTTCATTTGCCAAAGAAGGAAAAATATTCAAAGGTTGGAAAACGAGGTTTCCCTTTTTCATGTAGGGGCTGCAAAGTCACATCTTAAAAGGTGTAAATAGAAGGAAGGGTGAAGAATTGTGTTCAAACATACACAGTTATATGTTTTAGGATGATTCATTCATTACAAACTGTGCAATATCAAGCAGACTAGACTTGACAGGATCAGGTGATTCTGAGGCAGGTTGACCATGACAAGTGATGGAACAGGCCAGGAAAAAGTCATGTGAAACTGAATGAATGAAACGTGAGGGCTGAGGAGGATACATGAGGATTGGACAAGGGGGACCTCAGGATTGGACACGGGTGATGTGTGAAATCGATGTATGGTGTGAGGAGGGTGAGCACAGAAGTTGTGGTCCTGAGTGGGAAGAAGGAAACAAAGACAGAAGGCTCATGTGAGATGGATGGCAGGTGGAAGACTTAAGGCGCTGGTGGGTCATCCCTTTGGCTATATGTAGGAGGAGCTTGGAATTTGTATAGGGAGCTCAATAGTGAAATCAAGGAGACAGATCTAATTTGGGACATCTACCGCATATTAACAAAAACTTGTACTCAAAGGAAGCTTATTGTGTAGGAAAAAATCTTGTTCCTCCCCTGTGGCCCTAGCCAACCTGTACTTTATACAGAGTAAAAGCCAAATTGATAAGAATCTAACCAATAAAAAAATAGGCAGTCTTTTTATCACCTTACACACCCAGGGCCAAACTCATTTCATTTCTTGACAAATTGATTGCAATAAATGATAGAATCATAAAAGACAAATAGGAGCAAAGGTCACCACTGGGGAGGGGAAAAACTCCTTTAAAATATCGGCTGGGTGAGGCTTCCTGAGCGAGGCAGTTCTCCGTGACACCGTGAGTCAAGCTCAAACATCAGGCTTGTAAGAAATCATGACAGATCCCTGGGATTCCTGCAGGCTTGTGGTGCTGGGCTGTGAGGCCTAAGACCTTTGGAACTGTTAAAGCGAGTCCTGTGCCACAAAGGAAGAACTCTCCTTATGCCACTGACAGAGCCGTGGGTGAGTGGCATGGTCAGCTTGTGTGAATGGTCCCCTGAGTTGAGTATTCTTTTTCCACATCACAGATGAAGGGCCTGAGATTTGGAGGTTATCAACACCTCAGGATTTTCCAGGTAATAGCCATATGATACTAGTTGTGCCAGTGGAAGCTACCACTGGACCTGGCTTTGCATAGGTCCCAAATATCAGCAATTTGTCCTTAAGGACAAGGATATCAATATCTTGGAATGCTTATACTTGTTACAGATTGCAGTGGCATTCAGCCTACTAGCTGGGGGAAGTAGGACTTGAAGTTTGCAGTGTAAGCAGAGGTGGTGAAGCTGTGGTAAGAATCAGTAGTTCTTCTTAATTCCAAAGTTCATGTTATTTCCACTGTTTTATCTGCTGATATTGCTCTGAGTTTACAATGTAGATTATGGGGATATTTTATCGTTTGAAAGAGAGTCTGAGGTCCTAAGCTAAGGTATATCATGCCTTCTTAATTTCTAAAGTTGGTTCATTTTTGTGAGACATGCACTGTAGTGCTTCCTTCTCTTTTAATTTATACTATACTCATATTCTAACCCTGTATTCCAGTTAATACTGTCTATGTATTCTAAAAGGATATTAAGACCACAAAATATTAAGATAATGCACTATTAATTTTATTATCCAGTATATGAACTTATATGTCAACAGTTAACACATACTTTGATGTTTTATTTTGCTTGTATTCTGTAACACTCTTTTAAAATTTCCATTCATTGTAATAAGCACCATTTTGTTCAAAGAAACATACATTATTTCCTTCACCACTTTCAAAACAACATTTCTTAGACCGTGCCACTCAGCCGTGGTTCTGTCACTGGCATGAGGAGAGCTCTTCTTTTCTGGCGTGGGACTTACTTTACCAGTTCCAGAGGCCATGGGCCTCCCAGCCCAGCACCACAAGCTTGCAGGAATCCCAGGGACCTGTCAGGTTTCCATGATTTCTTACAAGCCTGATGTTTGGGCTTGCCTTTCATGTTGGCAGATTTGAGAATTTCCACCCTTGTTGGTCCATCTCGCTTAGCCACAAAGCAGACTGAGACCTGTGGTGTCTGTTCAGTGTGTGGGTGACTCTGGAAAACATTCCTGGTCCCAAACTGTGGGAAGGATGCCCTGCCAGGACCTGGGACCTTTTGGGAAGCGTTTGCTTTGTTCCAATTAAAAGTGTTCTATTGTGCAAAAATAGCTACCTCTGAAGCTTTTCTCTCATCAGCTTGACTTTGTTAAGGAGGTGATTGCTGTTTTTGCTTGTCTTCCCGCTCTGACATTCTGCTGGCCAATGGGATTGCAAGTTTAAACTATGGAAATGAAATGCACTTTATTTCTTATGATACTAAGATGTTTTCAATAAAGCAGACAGTATCCACTTTGCCAAGTGGTGTCATGACTCTTCGGAGGTTTGGGCTAGTCAGCAGCCTGCCAATGCAAACATATGCTGTCCTCAAGCCTCTGTGGGCGTTCTCTACCTTGGATGAAGCCGCCTGCATGGTCATTCTGGGCGTTTGGAGGAGGCAGACCAAGTATCTTGGACCAAGACAAGAATCTCTGTGCATCTGTGGGGTCCAAGATGATTGTCCCTTCCACATTTTGCCCAGTTCTCCCATTCCATTGGGAATAATCACAGCATTTAATATTGTTTTTGAGCACTTACAATGTGTCAGCCCCATGTTAAATATTTTGCTTTGCAGTTAAACTGTTGATGAAATATGGGCTGGTCTTATTATTCCTGAAATAAAGGTGGGGAACTAAGGCAGAGAGAATCTAAGTAACTTTCCCAGGGTCTCATAGCTAGAAAGTGATGGGTTTGGTTTTGCAAGTGTGCTTGACTATAGTATCAGATCTTTGTTGGGGTTGATGACAACACATGAGAAAATAGGCAAATAATGCTATCTAAAAGTGAAGCTTTTATTGTCTGAGTGGAAGGAGATCTTTGGGCCTTTTAAAAATATGTGTTTGAGAAATGAAATAGGAGATTTCTTTTGTCTGTAATTTTTTAAAGGCTTGTGAAAGACTTTGATGGCTGTTGTGCCTGGCACTGTCAGAGCTGCGTGCCTGTGTACGGCCCAGGTGACTCCTCTGTGCACCAAGGCTGTGCCTCTGCAGCAAGCTGATTCTACTTTGTTCATTGGCATTTTAAGTCTTACAGTCTGGTCTCCAGAAGGCTCTCTGCCTGTGTCCTTTCTATGCCATCCATGTGAGACTTGTCCCATCTGGGAGAGCACACGAGAAGCAGTTTCTGAAAAGGGGCATTGCTCACATCCTCAGCTCAAGATGCCCGCACATGAGTGAATCTATTTGGAAGTGTGTTAAGCAAGAAATAGCAGGATGTCACACGCTGTACTTCAGCCAGGCAAAGGGAAGGGGAAGAAATGTTGGTGCGAGATAGACACACGCACAATGTATCTCAATTGTGGTTGGACAGATTTGAAATAGAACATTTCTATTGCTATCCAGAGTATGTACTTAAAATTGATTAGCATTTCTGGCATCATTTATGGCAAACTGAGCAAGTGAATGTAGTCAGAAACCCTTCAGATCTTGCAACAGGATACCTGAGAAGCATCTCAGAGAACACTGATGTCTTTTAGAGACATTATCAGGCCCCTCTGCAGTACAAAGTCACTTCTGGTATTCATGACACAGAGAGGGAGGCATTGTCATTGGTCTGGATCGCCTTACAGAGGAGTCATTATTCTCTTTCCCAAGGGTGTCCCCAAGACACTCACACAGCAGAACTTCACCATTTGAGCCCCAGAGAGGCACTTTGATGTTGGGTGACCTCGATAGGCTTGCCTGAACTGGGAAAAGGTGGATCTATTCTTCAGATAAGATAGAACATCAGAAGTTTGTGAAAATCAAGATACAAAGAGCTAACTGAGAACTAGGTTTTATAGTCATTGAAAAATATAGTGTGTCTCTCCAGATAGTGGCCAGAGAGAGAGTGCTATTTGAAACAGCCTCTGTCCGGTTTGCTTCCAGACTATGTTAAAAGTAAAAGAAAAGGAAGGAAAAATGAAAGAAAGGAAATAGAAAGGAGAGAAAGATAAGGAGAGGAGGAAGGAATGGAAGAAGGCTAGGACAGTGGGAGACCCAAGGCTGCTTGACCTTCGTGGAAGCTCTGGGACATGGCTCCAGTGCAGAGCTATTGGGGAGGAGATCAGTGGATGTGAACTTGTATGTGGATGTAACTGCATGGGGACCATGCTAATCCTGTTCTCATGCTACCAATTCTTTTACTTTTTGCCTTTCAAAGGCAGGAAGAAGACAATCTGGTGCTTTCAAGGTCTCAGGACTTTCATGGTCATCTCTGACATTATAACTATCTGGAATTGACAAGGACATTAGACTCACCAAGCTCCCTCTTCTTCACACAGGGTTGCTGGGGTCTTGGGATAGAATTATAGAAAATGCTGGTTGATGCAAGACTGACTAATCACCTAACATTTCTGGGTCTTTCCACAGGAATAAGGAAGAAATTTTGCGGGCAGTGTCGCCTTCCCTCCTGCTCACATCGCACTTGTGAAATGACACCTTTGCTTGTTCCCCACCTGGGCAAGGTTGCTATCAGGGAGCGGTGCCTTTATTATGTTTGATGGTTCTCAGAGGTTTGTAACATCTGCCAATCCTTTTCCCAGGACCTGGCCTATAATACATGCTCAACAAACATTGCTTGGTGTGCCATTAATTAGAAAACATGATGTTTGTTCTAGATTTCAGGTCATAGTTTGGGAAATTCTGTGATATTCTTTAGTCTAAATGTTTTAAGGTTCCAGTAGATTCTGAGAAACTGTACTGAAAATATAGCTATTCCTTTAGATAAAAAAAAGTAAGATCTCCAGGACAGTGAGAAAAATCTGAGAAGTCTAAAGTTTGAAATGGGAAGAAAAAAATGAGGGGAAAAGGTTTCATGCAACTATGGCGAACCTGGGTACAAGATTTGAGTTTTTGCTGTCTATAATTTTGCTGGCAACACAAAATGAAGGGTCTTTATATCAGAGAAAAAGCAGTGAAGTATGCATTTTTTTTTACTGTAGACAAGGTTTTATGATTTAATGTTGGTGTTACTGACTGTTTAGTCTTTTCCCAGACCCTCGTGCTTAAAATGTCCCAGAATGATATCTGAAGATATTTGGTGGAAATCATGTACTGTGGTGGCAGGTAGGGCAGAGAGGGAGAGGCAATTGGACTTGACAGTCTAAAGGGAAGGGAACCTAATGAATGCCTTCAGGATTACTTCTTCCTCGAGAGATTAGTGTCACTGGGACTCATTCTGTGCACATGGGAGACTGAGCAAAGTCAGAAGCGGCACCAAGGGACCCGTCTTAAAAGTGAGATTGGAGTTACCCTGCAGGGCTGACAAGACGTGCCCTGAGTGGGTTTGGCAAAAATAAAGGCCTTTGATTTTACTATTTTTATTTTTTCCCACAGAGGTTTGTTGTCATGAGTGACCCACGAATTTAGATGCTTATTTTCAGTAGTTTGCAAATAATTTTTGGGTTTGATGTGAATCGTCAAATTAGAGTTGAATACATTGGAGATGCCCTGGAATTTTGAAGAATTTGTATTAGACTACTTGAAAGCGCTTCAAATATTTCAGTAGGAAGCTAAAATAAACCTTTAATAAGCAGCCATGGAGACCAAACATTTTTGCCCTTCAGTAAGCCATGGTTAGAAACTATTATTTAAATCCAAGATTTCTCAAGTTTATTAGCTGTCTTTAGCTATGTTGTTTTAAAAGTCTATTCAATTTGCTTAAAGCAGAAATAAACATTTATTCCTTAGAATTATGATGATTTTTCAACCTGTATTCCCCTGACAGTTCCAAATTTATCTATTGCGTATGGTTTTCCCACTGACCATAAAAATGTCCCAGATAATCTAATATTTTTTCATTCACGCTCTCATGCACTTGTGAGAGAGTGTGAGTCTCACATCTGGAAGCAGCAGGACAGTAATTTCTCACGTGTGTGTCACAATGGGGGCTGGGGTCTTCAAGACGTTCTTAGACTACTTGACTAGGGACATATGCAAACAGTGCCTCCATAGTGAAGAGTGGAGCCAATGACAGGACGAGCTCAAAATTTGCAAAAATAATAATGCTGAAAGGCTCTTTAATCTATGTTTTTTACTGAATAAAGTTCCTGTCCAAGAGAATGGATCTCATCTAGGTCAAATTCTCGGATGTCATTCGTCCACTTTGTAAAGAAGTGAACTAATCAAACACTGAATCATTTAGCAAGTATTTATTCAGCACTTGTTGTATGCCAGCTGCCACTTAAGGCAAATGGAGATGTAAGAACGAAATAAAGCCCCCATGTTATCATGGTTTCTCTATCCTGGCCAGGTTAATTATTCTAAAAATAAGCAAACAATATGTGTAATCTGTCACGTGTTGCCAAACCGGATTTTTTACAAACTGAATTAGAAGGCAGGACTAAAGATTGATTACAGAGATGTTGTTGATAAGGTGGTTAGAAATTTCTTTCGTAACAAAGTAACATTTGGGCTGAGACCTAATGTGGTGAAGTGGGGAGCCATGTGGATGTGTGAAAGAAGGAAAAGGAATAGGTAAATATTCCAGATGGGCATGTAGACATTTTCCAGTAACAGCAAAAATGCTACTGTGATCAGCTGAGTTGAATAAAAGGATGACAGAGATTAAGGGTGATGTAACAATGCCATGAATGATGTCATGAAGTGCATTTCATGCCGAGCTAGGTAGGATTCTATGTTCAGTGTCATGGAAGTCACTGGAGTAGTTGGATGATCAGGCTCTGGGGGAGGAACCCCAAATTCTAGCTACGTCAGCTGAGTTTACCGTGCTCGTTACGCTTCTAACAGAAATCCTGAAGAGGCAATTTGCTACCTAAGTTGGGAGCTTAGGGGAGAAGATGGGCTACAAAAGCACATGTATGAATCGTCAATATGAAAAGAGCAACTTAAGTCAAGAGATTGGATGCAATTTAATGAAGTCAAAATGATGGTTGACAGTTCCCGATAATACCTCAGGGTTAATAATCTATGCATGGATCGATGTAGTTTTATACCACAGGCTGAATAGTTTCAGATGGCATTCCTCGTGTGAGATTCAGCTCCCCTTGTTCCCTTAGTCCCTCTTTACAAAAGAGAAGGAGAGGAGTGAGGGTGACTTTTCATACGCAAGACATTGCTTGGGACATTTGTTCCAACAGGTCAGGCGTGCATCCGCAGCCAACTCTATGCTACCACTGCTTTTCCACAGGATTGATCCCAAAAAACAGACCGACTCCTTAGAGCTGACAAATCCTATCTACCTCCTGTAGAGAATGACTGAAACTTCAGATAGGTGTCTAGTTGTCTGCTGATGTTTTGTACCCCGTGCTCCACTCTGAGCTGTGGAGGTGTCTTCTTTCTTTGGGAAAAAAAAAGAATACTTTCTGGATTAAGGAAACAGAACAGAAACAATCGTATCAGCCAAGAATCCAGGTCCTCCAATCTCTTGCTTACCAGAGAATTGTGCTTTGGCCCGTGCTGGCTGAAAGTGCGTGGTCCTGTCCCCCATTTCAACAATTGTTCATTGTGCCTTGTTCCAAGAAGAACCTCAGAGGAAAGGAGGGGTAGAATGTAGGTACCACAATCAGAACAGAATCCTTTTAAAGGCACTGCTAGCAGATGTGTGGTTTCCTGAATGTGACGAAACACTTTAAAGTAGTGTGGGTTTTGTAGATGCCTCTGACTCTTCCGACCTGACTAGACTAGTTCCTTCAGGGCAGGGGTTGTGCTTTGTTCACAGACATATTACATGATCTCTGGACCATGGGAAGCATTCAATAAGGTTGGGTGACTATGGAGAGGAAATAGTGCCTGTGGCGTTATCTGTTTTCTTTGAA
The DNA here is from genome assembly GCA_004027205.1 of Ctenodactylus gundi. Taxonomy (NCBI): domain Eukaryota; kingdom Metazoa; phylum Chordata; class Mammalia; order Rodentia; family Ctenodactylidae; genus Ctenodactylus; species Ctenodactylus gundi. The sequence goes on from PVKB01003382.1 coordinate 18,070, forward strand.
AGGAGGCAGTATCGTGTTCTTGCAGTGAATCCTTCCTTCTTCCCTTTTCCCATGGCAGGAGAATTTACCTCTTTACCCAGAATGCTATTATTTCCAACTCTCTAGAGGTAACTGAGGATCTGAAAGTCATTTGTGGCCTTGTCCTGGAGTGTAGAAAAGCCCCACCAGGCAGCCTTCCTTTAGTTTTTAAAATTTTGGAAATTCTGGAAGAGGCTATGACCCAATGTAAAATTATCCTTCTTTGTTTTGTTGAAGAAATTGCCCAGAGTCTCCTCCTGGACGGCCAACTCGCCATGCCAGGATCATTGTGAATTCTGTCCCCATGCACACTGGGTCACACAGCTCTTTCAGCTAGAAGAATTGGCAGTCCATCTTCTCTCGGCTTTCTCTGACTTCATCTCTTCTGTCTAGCTCCAGAGAACTCCTTAACTCAAGACTTGGTCAGAACACCTACCATAAATTTGCTACAACCTGTGCCACACGTTTGCCATTTAGTATGTCTTTGCACTGCGTACATTAGTACACAGGTTCTCAACATTCAGCATTTATTCCATCGCTGAATACTCCCTCCAGAGTTTCCAGTTTAGTAGGTTTGAGGTGGAATGAAAAATGTATTTTTTAACATATTCTCAGTAGATGTTCATGATGCCAATCAGGGGACCTAACTTTGAAAACCACTGAACCGGTAGTTCTGAGTCTTGGTAGCATATTAGGGAGATCTTTGATAGATCCAAAGCCTGGGTCCAAGGCCATAACAGCTTAATTAGTATCATTGGCGGGAGGAGCCCAACATTGTTAGGTGTAAGATAAACCATTGTTTTCCTCTCTTGGAATTCCCACAGTCCTATAAAATAAGAGGCTGAGCTTTACTGGCAGTATTAGAGACAACACATCTTTGAGATGGTGAATTTTGAAAATGCCAAAAGACCGTATTTCTTTACGACAATAGTTCTCAGGATGTGGTTCCTTTCACATCTTTAGCATGACTTGAATCCCATAAAAAGGCCCATTAAATCACAGACTTGAGTTCTGAAACCAGCAATTTTCATTTAACAAGCTCTTCAGCTAATTCAGATGTTCACTTAATTTTGAGAGAGACTGCTTCTTTAGGTAGGTGTGTGGTTGACATTTATGTCAGTCATTCTCAAACATAGCTATGTGGTCGATTCCCCTGGGAAGTTTTGAGAGGTATACAGACCCTCCCTCCTTCAGATATTTGGATTTAATTGTCTTGGGTGGGCATCAATAGCTTTCAAAGCACTGCAATTGATTTTATTATAAGCCCAGGTTGTGAAATGACTGAGATAAGTAGTATTTTGTAACCAATTAACCAAGCCACTGCCAATGGCTGTGGCTCCGTTTCCACATGAATGAGTAGATCTTCTGGCTGACCAGATTTGTTATAAATGGACACGCCAGTTAAAGTTACTATTATCGAGTTCTGTGGGGGACTTGAAGCAAAGTAGACCACATGAAAGTGTAGTGGTAAACACTAAAGGCCACTACAGCTACAGGTAACGTGACAAAGTACTTGAGGATTTACAGGGTAGAATAGAAAAGAGACATGGTAGATTAATTGCAAAAATGGCTGTAATTATTCCCTTCCTTGGATATATATATATGTATGTATGTATGTATGTAGGTTTCTTTGCAGCTTGACTCGGATTTCTTTTTTCATTAAGAACTCAGGTTTGCTTCCCAATCTTTGAATCCAAGCTGACCAGTGTGTGGATTCTATTACAGCACTTGGCAGAGGTGGTCTTGTGTTCATCTTCAGACCAACCCTCGAGAGACCTGGCACACAGCTGGCTTCACTGGTTGAACTCTACTTGGCACTAGGAGAACCAGCTAGATGCCCAGAGAGTGGAAGATTGTATGTGCAGAGCTGAGCTCCAGCCAAGGTCATCCCACATCAGCAACCTCAAATCAGGCCAGCAGCTGGCACAGACACCTGCAGGAGCTTCACTTCAGCAGAGAGGAACTAACCATCCAGGGTTTGGCCAAATGGACAGCCAACAGACCCGTGAGCTAACTAAATAATCGTTGGTCTAAGTCACAATTAAGTCAAGCACAAATGCTTAACAAAGTACTTACAAGGCAGTTCATTAAGATGGCAAAGCCTACCGAGTACAGATGGTAAAAATTTAAACCAGGTGTTCTTGCTTTGCACTGTTTATAGTTAACTGAAGATTTAGTGGTTTACAGACAGTAAGAAGCTGGAGGCCGAGAGTGTAGATGTACAGTACCTGGAAAGAAGCGGTATTAACTACTCTGGCATCCTACCCTCAAAATAAAATGATTTTTAAAATATATATTCTCAAATTTTTTATAGAAATTATTTTTGTCAGCAAGACAAGGGAAATTTTGAGATTCACAGAGTAGGGGGCCCTGAGTTACTTGGTGGCTGAAAAAGTATAGAACTCTGCAGAGAGAAGAGGCTATGGTATCAGTTAGATCGCAGAGATGGTGACCTGTGCCTTCAGGGTCAGTCATAGTGTTTGCTGAAGATGGATCGCAAATGAGTTTTGTCACCTGGTCCAGTCTCAGTCTTCTAAGGTACAGTCATGGCTCCCTGAGTGTGCGGCCAGCTCGTTTCCTCATTGATACCTGTGCGGCATATTTGCGTTTTTCCCTTATGGAACGGTACTCCAGCTGCTGGTTTTCAAAAGAGTCATTGAAAGTTACTGCCTGTGGTAATGTACATGTACCAAGAATTTCTATATGATATTTCATCGAATTTTCAAAAATCCTTTACAAGGCAGCTGCTCGAATCATCATTTTATAGATAAAGACACTCAAGGTGATGCATTCTGTGGCTTGTAATCAATTTGGATTCTCTGATCACAGTCAAGAGAACACTCAACTCCCCACTGCCTCAGATAATAAAAATGACATCAAAAAGTGGCGAGTCAAGTCACACTTCACTTACGGTTTGATCAGGACATCAGATCAGACTTTGTTCTGAGATTATTTAAGTTCTTGTTTTAGTTTTATATCTGGTAAGTTCGCTTGTGGTATCTGTAGCAAGCAGAGAATCTGAACTGTACACGTCCCATAGAAGAAAAAAACAATGCATGAAAGGGTAAAGCTTCCCCAAGACAAAATAAACGAAGGCACACGTCGATTCCTAAGTCAAACATTGTGGCTGTGAGAGAGTGAGAAGCGAATAACTAAGGAAAGGATCATGTCTACCTCACAAAAAGAGATTGGCAGAGCTATCTTCTGGCTTGTCTAAAATGACAAGGATCTGTCACTGAACACGTGGCAGGACTATTTCCACCCCAGGTGGAGAGAATAAGCAGATGTCATTAGGTGGCTGTTAGTAGAAACAGCAACAAACCTTTATTCTCCACCCCGAGACTCTTTTTCCTCCTTTTCTGCCATCATTATCTTCATCTGAGACTTGAGCTGGGCCTTCGGGGTTGGGCAATGAGAGGTGATCTCAAAATGTTCACTAACTTGTGCTAGCTTTCAAGGTCTGGAAATGAAAAGCACAATTGTGTACGAACTCCGAGAATTAACAGTAAGGGATGTTCTTTCTTCCACTGGCAGAGTTATTAGAAAACTAGCAGTCATTTTGTCCCACTATCCTGACAATTTGAAGAATTTTTATAAGCAGCGGTTTTTGCAAAGGAGGGGTTAAAGTGACTTCTTAGACGTTGACAGTCCCTCTCTAATCATGCGTGTTAGTAGAAGGGGGACAAAGCTGCAATTCAGCTACTAGGTCCTGATGATGTCATAAACACTTATGACAGCAGTAGAACTTTTAAGATTGAATTACCTTCTTTGTACCCACTGAAGGAGCAAGGCTTGCTGTGTGTAACACATTGTGTGAGTTCAACAGCATTTGGGGGTTTTCACATGGTGCCTGGGAAGAAGAGAACTTGATCTGTGAACCCAGAAGATCCTGAATCTGATATGCAGAGAGACAGTTTAACCCCACAATTGTTCTGGACTCCGATATATCATTTTCAAATTAAATAAATTAATATGTGCTGACATTTCCTTAACATAATCTTAAAACATCACAGCTGAATGAGTCTAATAACAAGTCCCAAGTCAAGCACATCGTTATGTGATTAATAGCACTATAGTCCTGTGCAATAAAGTCAGTTTATGATGTAGATACTTCAATGAAAAATTAAGCAAAATTTTAAGTTGAAATGTTCAGAAGAGACAAAAGGGGATTGAATCATGCCTGTTACTTTTGTCTTACTGACATATTTCATTGGAATGTTCTCAATTAATGGATATTCTAAGAGTAGGATCAACACTTTGTTTAGGATTTGAATTTATGCGGGAGAAATATTTGAAATTCAGATGAGCTGCGAATGGTAGAGAATTGGTAATGCTTCAAAGCAAAGGAGGAAGGAATGATCGGAACAGACTCTTGAAAAAAAAATCTTAAAATACATTTTTTTAATCTTTTTAATTTTGGTCACCTTCCTGAGAGTCTCATTTTTTTAACTCAATATAGGGAAATTCCAATGTAAGATTTCCTCTCATTAATATTTTTTCCAGAAAAATTTAGAGTGACTAAGAGATCAAGGTCTTGGTTTGCGTTACCTCATATATGATTACTGAAAAGATAATTCAATCATAAAAACAGATCAAAATCTGTTTGAACTATAATTTTGTTAGTTTTTCTTAAGAAAAAAAAAAACTTTTAAAAAGAGAGTCATGAAATCTCTGTAGCTGTCTATGGTTGCTTATGATAGAGATGACTGTGAAATTAAATCCAGCTTGGGAACAGTCCAAGGGTACATCAAGGGAACACCCAAGTCGCTGCCAAAAACAAAGACAAACAAACAAAAACCAAAACAACACAAAAACACCAGAGGTATTGACTGTTGTCAAATTTTTTAAAATTGGGTTAATTTACCCTTAGAAATGAGAGAACTATTTAATGATGAAAGTCAAGTCTTCTCATTTTAAGATTGGTTAGTTGTATTTATAATTTGATAGGTTTCTCAGTGACTTGATATTGTCAGATATAAGGTCCAGTTCTTCTATTGATAATGGCAGAGGTGTCACCATGCCTGATCCTTATATATTATAAATGCAATATATTTAAACTGCTCTGATATATACAGTAAGCTTGTTCTCCTAGGATCTTGTAGAAATTAAAAGGAAAAGGCAATCTGACCCATTGTTGTATCACTTTTGAATAAAGAAGTAATATTCTTATATAATAATTAGGGATGATTTGATGAAGCCATCTGCCCCAAGTCTGAAAATAACCAAAGGTCTTTTAATTTACCTGTTCTTGCTGTATTCACTTGCACCATTTCAGAGATACGTGTTGCTTCATCGTAGGAGAAAATTTCCCTTCTACAAATATTTCCAAATGGCAGCTGTGTGGCTTAGGGTAAAGTGAACTGGCTAGCCCACGCTTGGGGAAACACAGTGCCAACCCAAATAGAGTAGCTAGAACTTGTGAATTTTTCTCCAGCCCACAGGCCCTTATCTAGTGTGAGTGGAATGCAGAGGTTATTAAGGGTGCACTTTGAAGCCTACTGCCCACAGGCATTGATTCAAATCCTGCCTGTACCTGAGAAGTAAGTCCCAGAAAAATGTTGGTGCAGACTGAAGACTCTCAAGTAACCTATGTGAAATGAGTCGGTGATTTGAGTCAAGAGCTCAGCTGATCAGAATCCGACTCACAAGAGATGATGTATGCAATTTTTACCCTTGCTGGCAGGATCTTCGGAGAGCGTCTTAGGGCTCAACAACTGCTGAGTGGTCATATTCCACTCTGAGGCTGTCTTGCGGGGCTCTCAGAAGGAAATTGCTTTTTGGATGACTCGAAGGTCCCAGCTCAGAAGAAAGGAAATGCTCACTTTTATGGTGTCAGTCGTCAGAACAGCCTAATTACATGACAGATACTTTATAAAGCAACGCCTTAACCCTATAAAAAATTATACCAGTAAACTTTAGACAACGCTCAGTTTTATACCACCACAGAATGCCCTGATTTTGTAGATTATTTTAGGTAAGCAGACACCTAATGGCGGGGAAGAATGAGAAATAATCTTTTCATAAAACATTCAGAGTTGGAAGAATGCTTGGAATAAAAAGAAAGAGATCAGCATTTAAGACTCAGTACAAGTCTACAAGAAACTTACGGTTTTAATTTACAGGATAGGAGGTTAAGTGTGTTTGACAAACATCACATGAGAAACAGAGCTAGGTCTAGAATTCAGTTTTTAAAATGTTCCTATTGACCATGCTTCCTCCTCGCTAGCCTCGTTCCTTCCCTTTCTTTTGTTCCCTGACTAATAGTAAAGGAAGTTCTTATGTCCAAAAATAAGGCAAAACCTTACGCAGTTAAGCCACTTAGGTTATGATTCATTTGGCCAAGTCTCATTGAGGGTCAGCTTACAGGCAATCTGTTGGAAATAATACAGTGTTACCCACTGCCCCATCCTCGCCACAGGGAGTTTCTGTAAGGAACCCTGAGATCATATGAGGGACAGGGGAAGAAACTCACCTTTAAAATGCTGCACCAGGCCTAAACAGACGGACCTTTCTACATTCTAGAAACCTCTGTCTTGCTCTGGGAGCATGACCTGTCTCTTTGAGAATGGTTGATTCCACCAGAGGTGAGGAATGGCTCATGGAGTGTACCAGACATCAGCCAGACAGGAACGGCAGCCTCCACGTGGGCTTGGAAGTAGGAAAACTCATGAATTAACTCAGGTAACGTGATCAGTGTTTTTCCTTAGAAAAATATTATTTTATACAATATTATCGCTCTGTGTCTCTATCTCTGTCTCTCTCCCCCCCCCCCCACACATGACACCTACCTTAGGTCCGTCTGCCTGTAAACTCTCCCTCTTCCACTGTAAATTCCCAGTATCCCTTCATAGCCATTTGACTCCATGATGTCTTATCTTTAAGACTAGAACAACCTGTGTACTTTCTGTCCTGTTGGGAATGCTCTCATTTGGGTGGGGGTGGGGGGGATGAATATATCTATAATGTAGCTTATGGGCCCAAATGAACCCTAAATGCAACCTTCTCACATTTTGCCTTCTGTCTTCCTTATCCTAGAGGCAAAATTCCATTGATTACATTAATACAATAATAAAAAACCTGCAAAGATACGTCAGTCAAAGCCCAATGAGAAACAGAAGGTAAGGTCAAATAAATGATAGTTTGAAGAAGGTTCATATATGAAGGGATTATTCCCAGTTCTGTGGGCTAGAGGGAGGGTAACCACTATCATGGAGTCATCTCGGGCTGCTGATCTGTTATGCCATTGTAAGCACGTGTATATTTGAAGGAGTAAGGGGACTTATCAGAGGCCGCAAAGGATGGATCACGCAGAGGAGGCCACAGGAGGGAGTCAGGAGACTGAGTACCTCCCTCTGCTGCCCTTCCTCTTGATTCTTCCTGCAGCTCTCATTGGGTGAACTCAGCTGATGGACAGGGGCTGTGTGCCGAGTGGAGAGGTCAGAATGTGGGTCCAGAGAGGCAGCAGAAAACACCTCATGCTTAGGCAAAAATCAGCAGAGAGGGATTTTAACAGGGCGCTTCAGAGGATGTGGTGTGGACTACTGCTTATTTCTTCTCTCCTGGAGCTGAACCCAGGAGTGAAGACTTTGGAAAATGAAGTTATGGCTGTAACACTTAACACTGTCTTTGAAGGGCAGTTTATTCTTAATGTGTATAGAGAATTAGACACTGGGGAGTTATCTAAGTCTGTCTTCAACCTTCCCGTTTTCTGCTTCTCTTTTGAAGAATTGGCCATAAAAATTTGACAATTATACTTAATATAGCTACTCATTAAAAATTTATTTAAAAAGTCCTAGAGGAGAAAAGAAAAATATGTTGTACCGTGTGAAAAATTAACCAATTCATTAATATGTCCTAACAATAAACATTTACTTGACATCTTACCATGGATAAAAATCTAAACAAAACAAAGCAAAAAACCCAAAACCATAAAAAAAAACAACAAAAACATGCTAAGCTTTATGTTCCATGTAAACAATTGGTAAATAGTATTTGCTAAGGATTGAGTAAGTGGGACCTTTAAGGGGTGACCAGGTCATGAAGGCTGTGCCCTCATGAATGGGTTTAATTTTGTTATGGGTAGAGTGGATTCATTATGGTGGAAAGAGATGTCATGAAAGCAAGAATGGCCTTCTCTTGAACTTGCTCTTGTATTCTCTTGCGCTTCTGCCTCTCGCTTTGGGATGAACATGAAGGCCCTTACCGAAGGCCAGCATGACGACCCTGACCTTGCCAACCTCCATAAACTTGAGGCAATTCAACTTCTATTGTTTGTAATTATCCAGCCCTGGGGATTCTGCCATAACAACATAAAATGGATGAAGATAGAATCCTTGACTAAGCACTGAGAACACACAGGTTAGTATGTGCCGCTGTGTGAAGAAAAACACATGCAGACATAATTCTAAGAAATGAAACAATTATTAATTTAATTAAGCAAGAGTGAATGAAAATGCAAGAGGGTAGGGAAGGGTTGGAGGTGCTGTCCTTCCACACCAGAGCTGTGTCAAGGAGATTCTGAAAGAAAGGACGTCTGATGGGTTTCTAAAGGCAAAAGAACCAGCCTAGTGAAGGGATGCAAGAACTCTCAATGATGATAAAGAACTCTCTATGACAGGGAAGTATTTATGAGAGAAACTGTGAATGCGGAGATGACTGGGGTGAGACGAAGGCTGTAAAGATTGGATGAGGGAAGGGACTGGTGACAGCTCTGGTTGGGAAGCAGGGAAGAACAACTTTCTTGAGGCTTTTGTGTCAGCATGAAATTTAGTTTCTGCAATGACAGCTACAAGAAGGCTCAAAACACATACAAAAAGTGAGATCGCTGATTTCCACATTAAAAATCCATTCTTGCAATTGTAGATCAAACGAGGGGAGTTCAGCAGGACTGGAGACAGTCCAGTGAGGAGAATATGGGTAAGAGACAAGGAAAACCGGGACTGAGAAGCTGCAGCATGAGGGTAAGGGAGATGAGAAAGCGTTGTTGATTTCGTGATGTATTTCCGTTGTAAATCATTGTTGACTGTCTGAAGGCGTAGATGTCTCTACTCTATTTTCACCTGGTACTGCTTGTGGCTGGAGTTGTTCTTCACCAAGGTGTGGGAAATAGAAAGTGAGGCAAGTTTGCTGAGGACACGAGGACTGGTATCAGATGTTGGGGTTTGAGATGCCATTAGGACATCAAGTGGAGATGCGCAGGTTGTTAGACATGTGGACCTGGAGATCAGCTGGCGACTTGGGTCGCACCATGGCTTTGGCTTTTCCTGTTGTGCCTGACTGGCTGAAAGTTAACGCTGCCATACACACTCGTGTTTAATGCATCTTTTGGTGGGGGCAAGATTCAGGCCAAGGGCAGTGTGTCATGTTTGAATTATCTTTCACCAAAAAATAGGAAGTCCCTTACTTGGGTTTGCAAAGAAGTTGTGCAAAGATGTAGTAGACAAAAGAGGCAGATTAGTTTTTCTTGGCAAAGCAGACCAGGAATGGAATGAATATGAAAATCAAAAATACCATTTTACCATAAAGAATTTTCAATTGAAGGCAATGTTCTAACAAGAAAATATACAAGGTATGACATGATTAATATCTGGGTTTCTTTAGGCTAGGTAAGGAAATAATATTAGCCACTGTGGACCAAATGTTAAACACAAGTCAGCACAAATGAGAAGTTGTTACCAGAGAGGGAAGAGAAGCCAAAAAAAAAAAAAAAGTAAATTTTGAAATGCCAAGTCATAGCTCATGCCACATTTAAGTAACAGGTGAAATTCAGAGCAGTTGGCAAGCATTCAAGTGTCAAGTGAACTGCTTTAGAATAGTGCCATGTCGAATGTAATATCTGAGGTTGAGTTTGGGTTATCGTTTGTGTCAATTAATGTCTGCTGTTGATTCTAGTTATGTACTTAGTAGCTTGCTTGTGAAATAGAGTAGTTTTAGCAAAATTAAAACTGACTAGGTTTTGTAGGGTGAAGCTGTAGGTCTCCCACCGTGTCTCCCCACCATGCATTTTAACTGGGTACCTTGTATCTATGAACTGTACTTGACTTATTTTAATACTTATTTTGAGTTAATGACTGATCAACTTGGCATCATAGGCTTCCTTACTTGTGTAATTAAGGACATATTGGCCATAAACCAGCTAATATACATTCTTACTTAAAAAAAAAACCCAGTTGCTTTGTTTTGCAAATAACCTTCATATTAACCCAACAGACCATGCAGGCTTTATGGGCCACCATAATCTATTGCATAAAATGTCTGTTATTATCTTGGAAGGCATTAAATGCACGGTATTAATCTAAGAGCTCGGAATAGGTCCACTGATTTGCTCTTTGCTAGAAGCTAGAAGCTTGTAGACTATTCAAGTGGAAAACTATTTTTTTTTACCACCACTACTTTGGGAGTGGAGAGTAGAGGGGGTAAGATGGATGGATCCCTAAGGCGTTTCATACTAAATGAACAAAGTACTAATTTTAACAATTATTCATTCATAATTTATCATTCAGTGAATCATGGTGTAGCATTATTTGCCATAGTTCAAAGCCTAGCTAGCCAGTGTTGTGATAATGGGTTTAGACTCAAGAGAACAGGAAATACCATGGCAAATTCAAAACAAAACAAAAGATGTAACACCTCAACATAAATGAAGAAAACTGATGTAAAAGGTCATCCACTTTCATAATACAGGAGAGCATACTGAATCCTTCCTTTGGGCCTGAATTACATTTCTGATTATTAAAAACTATATATTAGTGTTTCGTAGAGCTTTCCATTTGAAAGGCTTCTCAACTTTACTGTCCTATTTAAGATGTTACTTTTTTCCTCTAAAATCCCATCACCAGTGCTGCATGACAGATAAGTAAAAATAACACTTTTTGTCTTTGACTTCAGAAAATGACAATGGTTTATATATTTATGCACAAGATCCTAATTGGCCACTTTGTTTACATGTTCGTGATTTTCTTCAAAAGCTGACCTCTCTTTTTCTCTGCAATTGTTCCTGCAAAAATTTATGTTCTCCCTCTTTTTTCTCCATTTTCCTTCCTTCGTTCCCTTATACATTATTACCAAATAGTTACCCATGTTTAAGAACAAAGCAGAGACTGCCTCACTCAAAATGAATGGGCGAAAGTATACACAACTTGACTTTGCACAAATTATACACCAGTTATCTATTGCTGTGGTTTCCTGAATGTAGCATAATAGCTCCTCATTACAGGATGCAGATTGATGGGATATAGTCAGAATATGCCACAGGCTGGTGCCATCCCATGTGACCCTTATGGTCCCACAATTAAATGGTCAAGATGGGACATCTTAGTGGGAAAGTCCAGTCAGGCACCTGCTTGGTTTTACACAGAATGAAGTAAAAAGCTACCCAGCCAAAGCCAGGTATTGTGGTACGCACCTGCAATCTCAGCCCTCTGGGAGATTGAGGTAAGGGGCCTACATATTTGAGCCCAGCCTGAATAATTTAGGGAGACTGTACCTCAAAAAAATGCAATGGGCAGGTTGTGTAGCTCAGAGACTTGGCCTTGCGTTCAGTCTCTAGTGGAGTAGGGGGAGCTTCCTGGGTAGGTAACTCTCTAAGGCCAAACAGTAAGGTAAACAAGAGTCCAGAACAATAAGTTACATTCCTAGACCATAGTATAATTGACAGAACACTTTTGTTTTGTTGATCCTTATCAAACTAGCCTTTCAAGAAAGGTGTTATTCCCTTCTTCATTTTATAGATGAGTGAGAATGAGTCCTGAGATATGAGGCGATCTCACCAGAGCCACTTAACTGCAAGTACTTCAGCCACACGTCCAGCATCTGTGTTTTTAGCAGATTCTTAAAGAAATAGAAACTTAGGGGAGAAAATATTTTTGTTACAATCAGGGCCAAAGAACAAGCATTGACAGCAACAACAAAACTCTTCACATCTTTCCGGAGAATCTCCTCACTGAGTTAACCGAGATGACATATCAGTTGTATTTTTCACCAACATTCCAGTTCAAGAATGTGTCATTATTTCCACACAAGTGGTTCAGAGGAAAGACTTAAATTTTAGAGAAGAAAGGACTTACTGGGGTTTTCGTAGTGATTTTTCATTCCTTACACATCCTATGTGTATTGTTCTTTGGAGGCTTGATAGACACATGCTGGTAACTATGGTCTTATCTTAATGTCTCCAATGTACTTAATTCACTTTCTTTGTATACACACACACACACACACACACACACACACACACACACACTCACTCATGTCTCATCAAAAATATCTAAGCAGAAATGAATAGCTAAGCCAGACTGTGGAATATCACACAGTATGTGAACACTTACTGCATACAGATGGCGTGCACCTGTGTTAAACAGGTCTTCTCTGAATAAATGATGCTCATAGCCTTGTGCTTCCACATGTGGTCCAATTTCAGGTTCAGTAATTAGGAAGTTGTTTCTTTTCAGATAAGCCCAAATATTAACTTTACAGGGGTTAAAACCCTGTCCGTTCCATCACCAATATTCGTATATTCAGTAAAATAGATAATTTAATTTGAATAGGTATTTTCCCCATGAGGTTAAGTAAAGGTATTTTAATTTAAACTGAAAATACCCAAGTTTTAAATATTTTTGCATGTCCTCAGTTGGTCTTTGTATGCAAAACATTGCTTGTAATTGGTAGACAAAACATTCTAATGAGGCCTAGACTTTTTGCTCTGCCTTTAAATGTCTTAGTAATACCTAGACAAAATATGCCATTGTCCTGTTTCATATAGAAACAGCAAGCTTATTTTGCTTGAAAAATGGGTAATAAACTCATGTTTTGACCTTCTCTTTGTTGTTCCAGCTGTGTGTCATTGACTCTGGCATGACTGGCCATGGGAAGGCGTAATGAGGCAAGACCCGGATTGTAACAATTATTAACCTACAATTATGCTATGGCAAAGTCAATGTGAGCCAGAGTGACACTTCTAAGTGGGTCACAGAAAAGTATTCATGTTTGAAACTACTCATTTTATTAAATACTTTCAGTGAATATAGGAAAATTAACACCTTCAAAACACAAAGTGATCTAATGTCATCAATGGAGCATTCACATGGGCTGATAGGTTATCCCCCGCTTTAGTGGTAATTTATTTAGCTGGGAAAGCTTGGGCTCGGTGCAGCTTCTAGTCCTCAGTGACATCCTGTTGGTCTTATCCAATTTTCCAGCTGGGAGCATGAGGAACAGGGAGGTCGAATGACTTGCCTAAAGGTCACCTGGTAGCTCAACTGGGATTATAACTCAAAATCTTCGTCATTTTCCCATCCTTTGCTCACTGGACCACATAACTCCCTTGATCCCGTCTTCTCAAGCTTGCCTGAGCAGGAAGTGAATGTTTAGGTCTAGGAGAAAGAATTCAAATTAAATATTGGCCTCTTATCATTGTCTTAAGACAAGGATTAAACTTCCTTTCTTATAACTCTCTAGACTGTCTTATTTTCATGCTAACACCTTCACACTGGAGCCCATTTCTGTTTCTGGAGGGTTATCTCTTTGCAACTGGTCCCCTTGGGAATGTCCACACCTATAACTGCTCAGATGTTCCTTCGGATCCAAATATTTTGGGAGCTCCAAGGATATGATGCTCATAGCAGGAGAATACAACTACTTAGACGATGTGACTTGCCCATTGGCCTTGCTATGGCCACCTGGCTTGTCTTATTTGAGGATTTCTGGGCTTACTCTTTCATTAGCATAGAAATCTTCCCTGTGATTTCCTCAGTGTTCAAAAGATTTTTTTGTTTTGTTTGTTTTTTACTGATAGCAGTATCAGTAAAAATGACACCTTATCAGAAAGAGGCTGCCCCGTGCTCCTAAGACTGTGGTTCTCTTTGTCAGATGTTCCCATTTTTTATTACACCTGCTAACATTTAATGTTGTTGATACTTTCTTTTTGTCTCTGTGTCCTTATCCTGATCATTCCAGTCTAATCTATCCTATTTTTCAGTATGTCCTAGATAATGTTACACACACACACACACACACACACACACACACACATATCAATATCTATCTATCTAGATAGATAGATAGATAGATAGATAGATATTCAATAAACATTTGTCAGAAAGATGACTAGCCATTCCTGATGAAGGAAGGATTCTCATCTTCTTTTTTTTTCTTTCTATTATCACTCAAGGAGTTTCAAAGGGGATGCCCAGGAGGTAGTGAGGGCAATGGACATGACCCTTACTCAGCCAGCCAAATCAGGTGAATTAACCTCAAGGTCAACGGGATGACAGATGACAGCTGTCCCAGTCAGATCACCCTCTCATCCATAGCTTCAGCCTTAGAATTGCCTCGGGCTTTGTTTGTGACCAGTGAAGAAAAATCAGCCTTGTTATGTTTATAGTCACACTTGCTTTTTTTAAAATTTCAGTTTGCACTGCTCAGTTTCATCACCCTCCTTGCTTATACAGTTGATACTTCATGGTGTTTGGTGACTTCCAAAACCCAAATCCATACTTGGGAACTGACCAATATACCAAATATCAAAGTGAGTATCTCACACTTAGGAAAAAATTTTCATATTTTTGTATCAATAGATGTAATATACCAGGACCTGGAAGAATAAGAACTTTAGGTAAATCTTGCTGAAGTGTTTAAAGTCATCACCATTTTTAAGACTTTAACTGTGTCATTTTTTAGGCTTGCTTGATATGCCCTTATGACTTCTCAGAAGGAATGAAGCACTGTGATATAGAACTCCCTCTTGCTGGTGACTCTCTGCATAAATTGCTCTGTATTTATAACCTGAAATTTTTGGCGTCCTTTTGTAGATGAAGAGATAGAACTGGGAACTGACTTCTTCAAGAGAACCCTCTGAGATATCCTGGTCTCCCAGTGGGTTTGTATCTGCAGGAATCACAGACTAAGGGCCCAAACACTTGCTTACTATGTCCCCCTTGCTGTGTGTTCTTTTTTAGGGGTCATTTCTGTCAGGACTCACCATTTTATTAACCACTGTGAAAATTAGAAAGCTAGACATGGTGGTCTGTGTGGCAAATTTGGAGAACTGAATGGTAAGTCACCTCTTGCAGACAGTCATTTTCCTTCCCCTTGACAAGGGGAATCCTACAGGTATACAGAGTTTAATGAAGCAGGACTGGGAAGCAGGGTGCCCAAGCATCTGTGTTATCACCCTATGAAGCACCTTATTGTTCCTAGAAAAAAAACCCACAATATTCTTTCATTGATTTAGTGTCACCTGTCCAGCCATCTTGGTGGAAAGATACCTACTTTCAGGTTATGGAAAAGCACTTGCTTCTACCCGTCAACTGTGATAGTGTGACTACGAGGCTGACTGAAGTTAAGCCTCAAATTTTTGTTATAGATAAAAATAAATATGAAACAAACTACTAGGACTGAAATAAACATTGAAGTTGACTTTTATTTGATTCGAGTACTTCAGGAAAGGCACTTGAAGGGTTCCTTTCAGATTCTGCCACACGATTCCTCAGACTAACCATACCACTTTGTTTTTAAAATTACAGTGAAGACTTCATGGGGTTCTCTAGTGATCCAGTCATTGTATTGGCCTGGCTCCCAACAATCATTTTGTTTTCATCATTGAGAAAGAATTAAGCTGTACTCACAAATCAGAGAGCCTCATTGGTGCTTTGGTATTGAGAAAACAGGATGTGCCATTACGACATTTCTTTGATTTGAGCTAATGAAAATGTGATCTTTCTTTCTTTTTTCCCCAAGAAGTATTAAAGTCATTCTCAACGTACAGGTCTCCTGAGCATCATAACATTTGGACGATTATATTAATGATATGAAACATAACTAGGAGTTGTAACACAGAGAGAAAAGTCTCTATTCAGAAAATAAAGTTCAGACACCATTCAACCAGAACATATTGATGAGTACAGTATATCCTTAAAACAAGAAAAAGAATGAGGCTTTGTAAGACTTACTTTCTGGTGTTATCCATAGCTTATCACACTTTGTAATTTCTTTCTGAGCAGTGGGCCTGTGTTATTATTTAATCTTCCCATAAAAATTACCTTTGGAGGAAGAAATTGTAATTTCTCGTGTAGTTGAAGTATCTCTTTCCTTCTGTCCAGGGTAAGAATCCTATGGACTATTATTGATCTTGTTTACAGTAGGAGGAGTTTTAAGATGAATGAAACAGTTTATGGACCGATCTACTGAGTAACAGCCAAGTCATCACATCAGGTATGTACAGTCAGTGCTTGACTGGTGATGTTTTGATACACATTGTCTGTGTGCCATCATGGGAATTTTTCTTTTTCATTCCTTTTTGAGGTAAACAACCTGATTCTTTGACATTATCTTTTCCTATAAAATAGCAATTTTTTTGTTTTATTTTAGAAAAGACTGTTGTGGAGTTACTTGAATTTGTGGAAAACGATCAAGAGTTATAACTAGAAAAAGAAGGAAAACAGAATTCTACTGGTCTGACTTTTTCATGTATTCATTCATTTAACAATATTTATTAGTTCCATCCTGTTCACTATTCTACCTGTGTTTCCTTCTCTGGTGTCACCATGGTGGGACCCAGTATTTGGTTCCCCTGGAGCAGAGGCTAGGCCCTCACTAGACACCAAACCTAATAGTGCTTTGACCTTGACCGTAGCCTCCAGCAGTGTGAGAAAAATTTTTTGTCGTTCATAAATTACCCAGTTTCAAATGTTTTATTATATAAACATAAATAGATAAAGACAGTTATAGCTTGAATTTTGTTATGGATGCCATTTCTAGCTTTCTTTCATGGCATCTCAAAAGGAAGGGGCCCCAAACATGATTTATTATGTCTCCCAAGGAGAAGTAACGTCCAGATTTTGGAGGCCAGAATGCCAATGATAAGTGGTGCTCCCATTTGTACAATATACTTGTGTAGAAAGAGAGCCAGAAAAAAAATGAATTGACCACACAGTTCTTCTGTCTCAACAGGAAAAAAATGGTCAGAAGTCCCCCACTTTTTCGATGTCTTGAAATGTCAAAAGAAAGAGCAAGACATCTGAAAGGGGTAGAAAAGGGGGGTGGGTCAGAGAGAAACTCAAACATTAATGGGAATAGGGCTTCTCTTGCGCTGGCCACAATACATATGTTTGTTAAAAAGCAAGAGGCGGGAAAGACATGCATGCCCAGTATTGAAGAAAAGCCCATTTGTGCCTCACACACTGGAGAAATTGTTCAGGAAGAGTTCGTCCATGTGAAAATATGACCCATGCCATTTTGCCAGGGTTGTTAAGACGCTGAGCTGCTGACTAAGGCCTGATTGGGTAAATTCGAGGTCCTGAGGGTGTACATACTTCCTAGTGCCCAGTTTTTCTAAGATGCAGAAAAGAAAAAAAAAAAAAGCCAGTGGAAATAAGGTTAGAGTGCCATTTGCGTGGGTGAGACGGGGTCTCCATAGGGTGGGAACCAGCCGGATCTCAGACATGGCCCATTCTTTTAAATTCTTCCCCATTTTCTTAGTGGACAAAATGAGAAAGAGAGAATAGATGCCCAGCACCAGCAGCAAGGAAAGAACAGTGATATTTAGAGATGGAGGAGAAAGAGAGGTTACAAATAATTTTTGAAATGAATTTTCCATTTCCCTTTGACTATTGTCATATTCCTACTTAACAAACTTTCAAAATGTCTGGAGATAAAACTCAGGTCATCTCTGGTGAAAAGAAATGGTTTTTCTTGGAGGACACTGGAGGATTTGTATACTACATTTGAATGCACAAATATTCACAGGCAAGAAATACTGAATAATGAATAAGATTTTTTTCCCTTTAAGACTTTGGGAGAATTGGATAGAGTTTGCAAATATTTAACACAAAAACAAAGCAATGAATTGGCTGTTTTCACTAGCCAAGGATAAATAACTGATTTGATCTTAGTGTTAGCATTTTAAAAACTGAATTGACAAACTGTGACTATGTTGGCTGAGCTCTCATTTAAGAGGTTGAGAGAGAGCAATCATATAATTCACTCGATAATTACTAACAAAATCTTATTAGCCAATACTGCACTGGACTTTTTAATCTCTCTTATTTTTTCTAATTTTTTAAATCTGGAAATTAATGGAATACAACTACTTGATATCCAACTTTTGATCTTCGCATTGCATGATATTAATAGCTTTAATATTTTAGTAAAGAGGCTCTGTGACTTCACACACACACATACACACATACATATACACAACTGCATACATACACATACGATTTTTCTGGAATTCTTTATTAAATGCTAAGTATAGTCTAAGCATTTTTTAAAATCCTAATTTAGTAATTTATTGATTAAATTAATCAGTAAATGTGTTGGGTAGGGTTGGGTAGGATAGATGTGGCATTGAATCTAAGTGTACCATTCAGATTTGGTGTGATAGGTTCAAAACGCCTCATGAATAAAAAGCAGAGGTTTTTTTTTTTTTTTTTTTTTTTTTTTACAGGACCCTTTTGAAAGAGATACATGTCTTCTTGTCTTTCTGTTCTATGGTCTATGAACCTGTTCAAAATTAAACAGTTTAAGAAAAGATATTTACAACAGCACCCCTCTCCCCACAAGAATTAAAATGTGATTTTCAAATCACTTTGGCTGTTACTCAGAGACCCAGGGGTTCTGAGTGAAGCACAGGAAATGGAGATTCTTATAAAGGTCTCACCACTATTAATATATTTCTTCTGAGAGAGATAGTGGCCTACTGATAAAGTGTCGTAAATAGCTACCAGCCCCACCTTTTAGAGGAGTGACACTTGGATTAGTCAGAACTGCTGGACTGCAGTAAGGAAACATGTGTTCAACAAAATAGAAAGATGACCTTCAGGTTACTCTGGCCTGGTGACAGGGTCAGGGGAAGGAAGGTTTGAGACCTAGCAGGGGAGAGGTCAGTCTGGCAATAGATGCAAAAGTTCACAAGTCTGCATTATAAATAATATATGTAGGAAATGAGTGTTCACTCATCTCTAATGTTAGCAAGCTGGAAGGATAGGATGGCTTCCTTTTGACGCGAAAATGATCTAAATGTGAGATGCTATTTTAAACAAGGAGCAGCTGTTTCATCTTGAGCTACAAAGAACAAAGAAAACATCACAAGTCTACGTAGGATATACTGTGGTTTCCCTTGTGTGTGCGTCTACCTTTTTTTTCCTTAGGATAATTGAAATGTCATTTCATTCTGGATGTTTTCTTTCCCAACCAGCGATGTGAAAAGTTAAAATATTAAAGAGTTTCCTATTCATCATTTTGAACAAAAACAATTTTTCATTGCTTTAATGTGGAGTATTTTCTTTGCTAATCCCACAGAGATTAATACTTGGAATGGTAAATTGTATGCTTAGGGAAAGATAATGATGTTCCATGGGAAATATATTTTAGGTAAGACTGAAGTAAGAAGGTGACGTTATATTACACCTTCAGAGCATTTCTCTGCTTCGAAGGACATCTACAAACGCAAGTACAGGTGGAATCACCGATTTAAGAGATTTTAATCATCCAATTAGTGCCTAGGAACGCTAGCACTACATTTATAGAAAAATGTATTCCTTAGGCTTAGATAGTAAAAAAATAAATTTCTGACTTCAAAGCACATTTTGTGGAAATTTAACTCAACACATCCTTAGGTTGCTATTTAACTCTTCAAAATCTTGTACTAGTGTACAAAATCATTTACCTTGCTGTGGAGTTTATAGTAGAAATTGCTTATGCTAAATGCCCCGAACGAAACATTATGTATTTAATGCGTAGTGGGTTTTCTTCTTAATTCTTCATAAATATTTATATTTCCCCACCTAATCTTAATTTTAGGAAAAATGAAGAGATAATATATTAAATTTTAACCAAATAAGGAAAAAAGAAATACAAGAAATACCGAGTGCATTTTACCTGGAATACTGTTTCATCAAGTAAGTAAATAAACATACACTTAAACATTATTTATCTCTTTCCTGAAAGTTGGTAGTTTAGAAACCTACCTGTTTCTAAAAGATTCTGACTTTTTTGTTTGAAGAACTAGACTTTCTCTATGCTTTTTAAAAAATTATTATGTAGTTGCAAAAAGTATGTTTGGACTTACAGACTGTTTCTAGGTCTTTTTTTTTTTTAAAACTCATAAGATACAATTTCAGTTAACTTTTCCTCAAGCTTGATTCTTTCTAATTTTGTGTTTGAAATAAAAGATCATTTTCTTTAAGAACAGAAAATTCTAGGCCAGAAGCTGCTCTTTTTCTCCATTCAAGTAGAACTCCTAAGGATACAAACATCTTGCAAATTTACAAAAAGTCAAGGAGGGAGAAAAGCATGGGCCAGATTTCCTTTCTTAATCCTGACTTGGTTGTAGAGCCCATTAACACATTGTCCTGTCAACTTCTAGGACATGGGTTCAACTCCAATTGGTTTAATGGCCACAAATGTTTCCTTGGGAGGATTCCGGGTTTCTGGATGGAGGAAGGAATGTCAGGGAACCTCAAGAGTGCTTGAGACCCCTCATCCCAGAAGGTGGTCTTGGGCAGTAATCACAACCTGCTGATAGGATTTGGCAGTTAAAATAGAAGCAGGTCAATATGTCATTTTGTCTTTTTAAATAAGTCACTGGTGATTAAGGAAGAACAAGTCTCTCTCTCTCTCTCTCTCTCTCTCTGTGTGTGTGTGTGTGTGTGTGTGTGTGTGTGTGTGTGTGTCTCACTTTTAGATTCTTAGCTCCCTTCTATTGTCCTGGAGTCTCTCTTCTTCTAGAATATTCATGTCATTCTATGTGACCTTTATAGGGGACAATGCTATACTATACTACCTCTCCACACTTACAGAGAAGGACTAAGGGGCAGCTTATCACTTTACTCCCCTCAAACTATAAAATATTGGCTTCCATACTGAGACTTTGTCTGCTGTTGTCTGTTTTGTGGTGTGTAGAGTAAGAGTTTCAGCCATTGTCCCCTTTGCTAATGGAAGTTACTAGAATCGACGTGATATAGTCCGGTCTGTGATAGAATCGACGTGATATAGTTCGGTCTGTGATAGTCTCACCACTGGCCCAGGTCCTTTGGTAGGTATCTTTGTTTTTCTGCTTTATTATAAAATTCCTTAAGGTATGATTTTGTACAAATATCCACGAGAGCTATATTTGCTTTGGGGATTTTTCTTGGCTGTAAGTTAATAAATAAGTCTTTATGTGGTTATGCACTTTCCTTAATAAAAGTATGCTGAGCATTATACAACCTGGAATCAGTGACATGGTGTAAGTATTTGCATGTGCCAACTTCATTGCTGAAATTGTTTTGCCAGACATCGTTGTGACATGCTGTGTGTCTCTCTCAGAGCCTTTGCGTCCACTGCCCGTCCACTGCCCATCCACCTGGGCAGGCCTCCGTGAGACTTCTCACTTTCCATGTGGCTATGCGGGGAGGCTGACAAAAGGCAGCACCTTGTTAAATGAAAATGAACCTGGAGCAAATCCAGCCGCTTCTCAGGGCCTGGCTCACATCCCGTGACCACCTCTTGGCCATCCGCAAAGCGTTCTGCTGTGTACAGGTTCAGTGGAATGGCAGCCACTTCAACTGTGTCTTGCAGTTTTTGCGTTTTGCCCTGGGACCAAAACCCCAGGATGCTGTAACTGCACATAACCTGAAAGTGGCCAGGGTTATGCCCCGGCGATGGTCCTTAGCCAGTGAAAGGCAAGAACAAGGACGTCCCTAGGGCAGACCCAAATCTGAAGGTCATCTTACGTAGCTCTTCAGTATTTCCCAGGGGGCTGAGCCAGCTCAGAGTGGTGATGCACACGCACTGTGCCTTGAGATTTCCCGCTCCTCTGCTTCTGTTCTGAATATTGTTTCCCAAATAAACAATTCACACACAGGCTCTTATGTGGGGCTCTGCTTCCTGGGGGAGCCCAGCCTGAAATACAATCAGACGAAGCCCTAGAAAATCTTTATTTAAGACAGTTCTATCTCCTCTAAGTAAAGAATTTGCTTTTAAATTTGGGGACAAAGATGGTCAGCCCTGTCTTATAGTCATGTCCTTTCTGGGGCCTAGGAATTCATCAGTGGAAAAGAGAATGCTGAACCTGAACAGGGGCCTGCAGGCTGATGGAGATGTTAGTGCTGATTGCGTTTGCTAAGTCAATGGATTCATGAATTAATGTTTCTCTCATTGGGAATTTCAGGCAGTGGGACCTTAAAAGACGCCATGAGTGACAGTAAAGCTGGTGAGCCAGAGAAATACTACACTGTGCAGTTAAAAATGAATGTCAGTATATTGTATCCTTGTTATGTAGAGAAGCTAAAATTAATACATTCATGCATCTTGTTTCAACAGATTAGTTATAGGCCTGAACCTATTGTTTCTCTTTTTTTAAAAAATCTTTTTAATGACCTTACACTCTACTAAATCTTCAGCTAGACCTTTAAAAAAAATTTTTTTTTGAAACAAGGTCTTGCTAAGTCTCTCAGGCTGGGCTTGAACTTTGCGTGCTGCAATTACCCTCTCAGAGAGTTGGCTTACAGACTGGTGCCACTTGCCTGACTAATGCACAATATCTGTCATCTCCTAGGGGTTTTGTTAAGTGGAAGATTTAGCTGTTTATTTTTATTTTGTAAGATATGTTCTACTAAAATATTTTTCACTGGAAATGTTAAGTTTACAAAATAAGAACTGTTTTTCTCAGGTCAGCGTCAACAGCGAAGATCTGAGCATTCCAATTTTTCTTCTTTTTTTTGGTTGTATTGGGATTTAAACTCAGGGCCTTTGCACTGAGCTACATCCCTACCTCATTTTTCAGTTGTTATTTTGAAGTAGGCCTTTTCAACTGTCCATTCTTGAGCATGTAATCTTCCTGCCTCAGCCTTTAAGAGTGTTGGGATTACAGGCCTGGGGTGCCACCAGGGTATTTTTTTTTTTTTAGAAAAATACTTTATCAGACTGTCATACAGATGGCATTTGGCAAAGGTGACATGCAAGTCAAATTAGGCATTATATGCTTCATCATATGATGACTTATAAGGAGAACATTTTTAGGGGAAACACAAGGTTTATACTGTAACACAACAATCCCAGGTGTGACACATATTGTATATAAAACCCTGTGACCATTCAGTGCCTTATCTTAAAGGGACATCCTTCCTTGAGATGAATATTTTATGAAAATGACACAGTGGTATGTAACTACTTCAATTTGTCAAAGCACAAAAGCTGAGGACTAATTAGTCCACAGCAGGCGGTAACATATTCTTGCTTCAAAATATGGCCATGTTATGTTTGTATGTTTAAATGATGTCATATTATTTAAAAGTTTTATAGCCCTAGAGGGTTAAGACCATAACCTCTCCTATGTATGAGCTGTTTTAGAGTTTATGCAACATTTTCATGCACGTGTCCTTTTGCAGGAGTTTGGGAATTATCCTCTACATTTCAGCGGATAGAACAGCTGGATATCAGCATCTGGTGCAATGACACAAGAAGTCAGCCTCGTGGGCTGTGAAAGGCAGTGGTGCCTGATTTCCGGCTTCACAGTTACTTCCAACATTTACTACCAACCTTCTGCTTCTACTGGATACGGAACAAATACCACTGTGGACGGGCGTTGGAATCAGCTTTGACAAGGAGACCTCAGGTAGAGCCGTGTGCCCCAGCGAGGGTCAGGACCCATAAGAAATTCTGGATTTCAATTTTGACTATTTGTAAAAAATTCTAGGTGTTGTTTCTTAAAGGAATACATATGCATAGCAAGAAAGGGGTCAACCTGGTGATTTCTTAGGAAGAACTGGTTAAATCTTGCCAATTTGCAAGTTATCATATTTGGGAATTTTTAAAGGCAAGCGATAAGGTCTGTAGACTACAATCAAGATATCTCACTGATCTCATATATATCTTTTATTGCATATTTTCATTTTTTGGAGTTAGGATCTCACTCTGTAGTCCAGACTGGTTCCGAACTCACTATGTAGCCCAGATTGGCCTTGGACTTAGAACGATCTGCCTGCCTCAGCCTCCTGAGAACTGGGATCACAGGCATGCACCACCATGCCTAGCTTATGTGGTGCTGGGGCATTGAATTTGGGTACTTAGAGCTCGTGTGGCGCTTGCTGGGCAAGTGCTTTAACCACTGAGCTGCTTCTCCAACCTTGCATCTGTGCATCTTAAAATAAGAAAAACCTGCTGATGGTCAGGCATGAAATGCGTGTGCAAAACGTGATCTTCAGCCGAAGTCTCGCAATGTCTGTTGACAAGCACATTGAGTGTTCTCCAATCTAATGGCATCCACGTGGCTGAGATTCCCGTGAAAGATGAGTCTCTTTTATATTTCCTGAAAACATGATATGCCTAAATTTTAGAAATTGTATTGCGTCACTCCAACCTGTTTGTTAGGGAAAAGAAAGAAAAGCGAAGGAGACTGGTGTTGAGAAGGACAGTCTTGTATTCACTGACAGGATGGGTCTCTAACCTGCCAGGAAAACAGCATCTTTAACCTCTGAAAGGGCACTTTGGGTCTTATAATAGTAAGTAACCGAAAGAAAGAAGAAGGTTAAAAATAGTGACGGCTAATTAATAATCTAAAAATAGGCTTGGCCCGCTGTCTGAAGCCAGTATAGCCTAGAGGTTAGAGGAGCTGAGGTAGATTAAAATCAACCTTATTATATTTTAAACACACTACCTATAAATAAAGTCAATAAATACAGAGCTCAGCTCTATTTAGTATAATGTAGACTTTTACATTTTTGCTATCATTTCCTAATTATTTTTTAACCTATCAAAGAGATTTTCCTGGAAAAATTCAATCCAGAATATTCCTTTTGGCTTAAGATATACCCACTATCCAGTTGGTAGCCTAATGGTATTCACCATGGGAAAAATATCATTTTTGTAGGTCACTTATTCTACTGAAGGTAAACAGTAGCATTGCTATTTTTGATGTAAATAGCATTGCTGTAAAAGCAAACGGTTATGAAAAAGAAGACCTCGAATGAAGATGTTCATAGGTTTGTGCATTCGTTATGCCTCAGAGGTTCAGCAGAAGTTTTCAGATTGAATTTGAGCTGGGCATGATGGCACACACCTGTAATGTCAGAACTCTGGGAATCTGATGCAGGGGGATTGCAAGTTTGAGCCTAACCCTAACAATTTAGTAACTTAATAAATGGATTGGGAATATAGCTCAATGCTGAGGCATTGAGTTCAATCCCTAGTATCATAAAAAAGTAAAAGAAAGAAAGAAAAAAATAAAAGACTGAAAGTATCAGTATGTGACTTCCTCTAATTTTATTGTTAAGATGAGAACCCGCAGGAAAGGTTACTGCTCTCGCCATTAGAGGGAATTGCTTTCAGGGTTATACAAGTTCTTAGTCCTTTTATATCTTTGCAGTCTCTTATGCTTCTTATTAGCTGTACTACCTGAAAGACTTCGGAGGAAACTTAAATCTGCTCACTTTAGTCTTGAACATCTTGGTTGAAAAATAAAGTAATGTGGGAAGTGATCGTGTGTGAACCGATTCAGAAAGCAGGGTGTGGAACGTTGGGGGAGCAGAGTTGCTCTGTCTGGAGATGAGGCCTGAATGGAGAATCCCGCTCTGCATGGTGTCAGGTTTGTGAGCCCAACGAGAGATGGATTCACCTGCCAGAGCCTCTTGCATTGCTTCTGCAAAGTGGGAGCGATGGTGTCTTAGTATTTATGTCATGTGAGTTTCTAATGGGTAAACTTACATGACATATCAAGGCACATGGTCTTGATACATGACAATTGTTAATGGCTGTTGGAAATTATTATTACCACCGTCATGTTAATCTTGCCAGATTGCATAGTCTCAGAATGCTGGTAAGAGAGATATGACAAAGTTCCCTGAAAAACACTCAAAACTTCATGGATGAGGAAAATTGCATTTTTTCTCACTTTTCTACCATTCAAATATCAGAAAGCTTTCCCAAACATCCTTCTTAGTTTTATTTAAATAATTCTATTTTCTTATATAAGGTTATTCAATTAAGATTTATTTTTTTGAATCCTGTAATATTAGAGGCATCTTGAAGGCCTACATGTTTTAATTACTCTCTTAGAATGAATATGATTGCTTCTGATTTAGAAGTAAAACTAAAAATGTATGAAGAATTATGAAAATAAATACTAAAATCAATTCTTTATTGCTTGAAAAGGCAGTGCCTTCTAAAAGAGCTTAGCTTCTTTCTGAAGTATTTTTTCCTAGCCAACGTACATTTGTCTTGTTATTTTTTGTCAGATACTTCCATTTTTGCTCTAAATGGTTGATACTTATGAATATGAAATTATTGTTCCCCAAATGGCAACGGCTTCCTCAATTACTATTTACTTCTTATTACTATTTTATTTCAGTAGAATCTTTGGGAACCGCCTGTCACGTGTCATTTGTCATCTGAAAGTGAGTAATTTTTCCGACTTTTCTTTTCAATTTTTATACAGCTAATTTTCTCTTTAATTATATTGGCCTTACAGTTTCAGTGTAGCCTTAAGTAGTAGCAGTGATGACAGACACAATTGTGTTTTTCCTGATGTTTTGGGATATATCTCTGCTGACACTCTGGTAAGTAAGATGGTGATATTTGGACAGACTTAATTAGTTTGAGAAAGTACCTACTTATCACTGTTTTGCTGAGCCTGAGTATCAGAAGGGGTTTCAAATTGTGTTACATTTTCACATTTATTTTAGAGTTATTAATATGAATGGCATGAATTATAAAATTATTATAATTTTAAACAAATACTAACTTAGTGTGTAGTCATACAGTATATTAACTTATGGCATTTGACCTTGGGAAGTTCATTTGTATCTGAAAAACCTACACCAACTCATTTTAAATGACATTCTTAAGTTATAAAAAACCTTTGTGTTATTTTTATGCTTTTTAAAAACAGATAATACAAGTATGATTCAAAAATTCAAAGAAATTGAGGGCATATAGGTGTGTGATTCCTTTTTTAATCTACTTCGAGCTCACTTGGCCTTCCCAAAGGGAATCACTACTTTCAGTTTTTAGATCTTTGCTTTGTGTCTGTCACAAGTGTATCTTTCCTTGGGGAAATGTGAAAACTTAGGTCTGTTCGGCCCAGATAGGGCACAGACAACAGGCCAAAGTAATGATTACACCAAAGTCTAACTTGGTGAACCAATGAGTTTATTGGGATTCCTACAGGATTGAATGAAGGATGACCTACAGGAGCATGGCTGATTCAAAGGCAGCTCCATCACCAAAAACACCCTTCGTAGAGGTGAGGACTTCGCCAGCCACCTCCCCGGAGCACAACACACAGGCGGCTCTGCTGGTGGAAGAGAGGCTCTTCCTCAGCAAAGTGATTATTGCTTCTCTGCCCTTGGAAAGGAGTCGGTGACTCTGGTAAGTGACTCTCCTGTGAGTTGTTTACTTGTTGAGTTTATAAATTAATACACTCCCTAAGGGGAGATGTTTGGCAACAGCTATCAAAATTTTAAGTGCTTACTCTTGACCGAGAAAATCCACTTCTCAGAAAAGACTGTCTTTTCTCTTCAGGTTTCAATAATGCATGGGCTAGAAATAGGGGAAAAAATTCCTAGCTTTGGTTTTACACTCTACTTATGAGGTAATATATTCTGAAGACTTTAAAGAAAATGATAAAGGCTTAGCAGATTTGTGTAGGAATCTCCCAACCTTCCAAGACCTCTCCAATCCTCATGTTTTGAGTTATTCAATTACGCACCGTCAATAGAAATGTATTTTTGTTTTGGACCAAATAATTTCAGACCTACAAGCCTTGCAATTTCAAGTGGTTTTTATCAGATTCATACTTAAACTGCTTCTGTTAAACTTCTCTCTCCTGCTGTCTCACTCCTTGGCCTCACTTTATTTTCCCTTGGCTGAAAAAGTCATTCTATTGACAGGAAGCTCCCCGGTTTGGTTATTTTCTTCTTTTACTCCCATCCCAATTGATACCCTGTGCTTAGAAAGCAGATTCATGGTTTTCTCACACTTGGAGTTTCTTTTCTTACCCCACCTCCATTCCATATTTTCAAAACGTTGCTAGTGTTAAATTATTTAACAATAAATTTTGTTTTACCTAGTAATTAGCTAACAGGAGAATTCGAAATTAAAAGAATTTCCTCTCTCAACCCTATTCCACGTTTTCTTCCCTCGATAGAATGTGTTGCTTAACATTTCCGTTCAAATATTCTTGGTGAATACTTCCATAACTTTACATAATGCCACCCCACTGTCGGCTTTCATCTTTTGTTAACTTTTGTCTCTTTACTTTTTTAATAAAAAATGAGCAATAGTTATCATTTATTATACTACTCTTCTCGCCCCCCCTTTCCCCAATTCCGGTGACGATTTAAATCTGTATTCCATAGCATTGATTCATTGCACACATATTTAATTTATGAACGTCAATCTTTCTCTTTCAATTTTCATGAGAAGATTTTGGCTTGTTTTCATATTGAGACCAATGCTTTCTTATTTTTGTTTTGTAGTTATTGCTTGCTTTTGACATTTTTTTTTTTACTAAGAAAACTACATTCCCTATCACCCAAATTTCTTGAAAACTCAAATTAGAAGCTATCTTTTTTCCACTGAGCATGCTTACTGTGACGTCACTTCAGCTGTAAACCCTGGTGTAATTAAGTGTTAGTGTTTACTACCAGGGCATGCATGGGTTATGATTGAACACAACACATTTTTATATGAATATATCATTGATTTTGAACAATTCATATTTCTCCATTATTCAGGTAGTGGCTATATGCTAGTGCTACTGGATAATTTTCTTTTGTATTATCTGTTTGAAATGCTTGCAGCAATTCAGTTTCTTCACATGATAATTTAAATTAGTTAATAACAATGCAACTTCTAAATGGGGAGTACACCTTGAATTTTCCTTTAGTTAGCTTGATTCTATGTGCTGGGAAATGGCTAAGGATAAATTAGTGAAAATCACTGGTTCAAGATTTCTGGGTATTTTTTTTTAGAACTTCTTATCTCTAAGGAATCTTGCTCATGTCTTTTAACATCTTTCAAAATTCTGTTTTTGTGTGTGTATGTGTTCATCTTTTTTGGTATTTATTTCTTCCCATTTCTGATACCCCTTTGCAGGTTCTTTTCTCTCTAGGATTGGGAGTATTCCAAATTTTAGCTGTTCTCCCACTTCAGAGGAATTCCATTCAAACCTGCCCATGGTTACAGTCCTCCAGATCTAAGATCTTCCATGACTCTTTAAGACTTAGCCACTAAACTAAAGTCGATAACTTTGGTTCTTCCGGAATTCAAAAATATGAATCTGAAGATCTTGTAAAACAATAAGCTCAAGCTTAACTGGATTATTTTAAAGTTTTAAAATCCGTATTACTCCTTTTCCTCTCCTGACTTGTTCCAGCCTACCCTTCGTGATTCAGAATGTCCATTTCCTGCCCTTGCTTGATGAAATTCTCAGTTTTAGAACTTTCTTCAAATTACAGAAAATCTACCGGCGCGATTTCTGATATCTCAGAACTGAAGTTGAGTTTCTCATCCTTTTCTCTGGTATCCTTTAAGACAAATTTGTCATGTTTATCAAAGTTCCTTTCATAGAAATTCACCAATTACTCAAGATAAGTATTATTATTATGTATTGCAAATGCATCCTAGCAAAAGAATTTTTAAAAAAAGTCCCTCACATTGTGCTTGTCTCTGTGTGAACATTATGCCTTGAACTGTTGAGAGAAGTGTCTTCCTGAGACAGGGATTTTCATGTCCCTCAATGAACCCATTCTTGTGGGAACTCCAGAGTCATAGCGGCTAGAAGACTTACCCTATAAAATGAAGTCAGTCATTCTCACTCTTGATTACTTTACAGGGGCTTCTGTCTACTTTATTTGGAGGAATTATTGCACAAACATGGAGTTTTCTAAGGCACCATTGGGTTTATCCCATTTTCGTGAGCAGATCTATGATTATGCTCACTGTGTTTGAGAAACAAACCTTTGAAAACAAAAAAGAAATGGAGCAGCGGACCTCCCAACCCTCCTCGTTTTTAATGAAACATGAAGTGGGATGTTTCATTTTTGCCTGAGGAAATAGAGGCAAATGAAAGGGCTGACTAAAAAAAAAAAGTCAAAATACGTTTTATAGCTGTGCATAAATTCAAACATGAAAGCTGTTAGTCATTCGTATTACAGGCTGAAAATGGCCTGGCATTTGAGAAGAAGAAATTGTATGTCTTAATTATCTTGTGGGCCTTATTAAAATTGCAAGCTTGTTCCTCTCTGCTATGTGGACTGTGAACCATTTCTCACAGCTCGGTAAATATTAATGGCATAATCATCGACAGGTGGACACTTAGAAGTTTCACAAGAAAATATCTAGGGAGGGACCACCTAGATATGGGAATAGGAGGTTTTCTTCATCTGCAGTAAGTGTGGTTCCATGAGCAGATTTTACAACTTTCCATGGGTTTGCAAAGTTCAAGCATTAATATGGCAGTTATTCGCGTGGTATGGTGCAACAGATCAAGCGTATCTGTCACTATTTTATAAGTTGTCAATTTATATTAAAATGGAAGGGAAACACCAAGGTGTCTACATAGGAAGGAGGAAATGAGATAGTCATTTTCTAAGGTGAAGATTATCCAAGCAACAGGTCATTTTAATGCAGATGTGAAGAGAACACTGGTATGAAGAAGTTGTGACACCCTTTGTGTTATTTTATTATTTAATATGCAATTTATACTTTGGAGATAGGAGCTTTATGTGTCAAATACCACCTTGCTGTGAATAATTGAAGGATTCTATTATTGGATTCTTGAGTATTATGTTTGATTTTTCCTAACATTTTTATAAAATAAATAAACATTTACACTCCTTCCTTGAATCTCAGGCATGGCAAGAGCCAGATAACTTTATAAACAGTTTAGTTAACAGTTAGTTAAAATATATTAGATTCTCAAACAAAATCAAGAGACTTTAACTTGGCAATGAGAAGGCCTTTGTTCCTGAACTGTCTATGGCTAGAATTTAAGGAAGTTTGTGGTTAGACTTGGGAAAATTTACATTTTTATTCTTACACCAAATAGAACATTTCTTTCAGTAATAAATGTGAGCAACAAATCACAGTATGAGGATATAGGTGTTTTCATAGTGAATGAGAATTGCAATATCTTAAAATACCATTTTGCCTAATAGACTCACTTATCTGTAATAGATGCACAGTAGTCCTTTAATGAAAAAGAATGTGTTTTAATATATCACACATTTTCTTTGTAAAATTGCATTCATAGAATTGGATTTCTTTAAAATACTAAAATTATTTTTGCTGCGGGCTTTTAAACATACTATCCTGAGAAGAAGTGAGTGAGAGCGCCTTCATCAGATTGCCAGAAAGATTCACTGCGCAGCAAGGGTTACAGACTCTTCTCTTAACTATTTTTTATGATGTTTAGGTTTGTTGATTGTTCATGGTTATTCTTTATTTCTAACTGTCTAGCTTTGGCAGTAGTTTCAAAACGTTAGCTTTAATTCAAACTATCATTCAAGCTATGAACATTAGCTTCCTAGAACAACTTCCATTAGAAAGACATTAAGTCAGTGGGTCTGAGGCGTAGTGTTGCATCTACCAGCCCTATAATCATCTAAATAAAGGAAGAGAGATTAGGCTATGAAGATTTTTACTGCCATTCAAAAATAATTCAAATATATTTCCAGTGAACAATGAATTTGGTATTTTAGTAAAAGAGTTCTTAAAATTCACTTCCAAAGCACCTAATGCTGGAGTTATTCTCAGTTTTTTTTTTTTTTTCAGTTATTGATGAAGAGCTGTTGAAACAAAGAGATCAAACAATAGTTTTCATAAGTCTGGGATATATCATGAAAAATAAACTTTTTTAACTTTATCCCTAACTAGGTTAAATAATTCACAGTTATTGGTAAATTATGCACACACTACCCATAATCGCAAAGAACCTTGAAGATATATGCTGTTATGCGGGCATAGAATTTGTTTTTTGTTTACTTAAAATATTAAATGAAAATAACAGTTGTAGCTGATATGATTTAGGACTTAATGGTAGCAAATAACAGCTAGTGTGTTGAGAGTTAAACAGTACATGGTTCAAAAATCAAGAATAATCTCTGTTTCAGGGTGAATTTTTAACATCTTGTGTAGTGTTAACCTATGCCTTGTGGGAAACACATCTCAAGTCCTGGGGAATCGAAATCAAATGGTGCAAAGCCAAACTGAAAGGTGCCAGTCGTGCACCACTTCACAGACTGCTGACATTTTGCTCCTGATACGAGTGAAGGTTGAAGTTCTCACATAATTTTTCAAGAGACAGTCCTTTGAAAAGGCGAGGTGTAGCTATCAAGGTGCCGAACCTTTAAATTTTAGCTTTTAAAAACCCTGCAAATGCTTTTTTCTTTTTCCACCTGTGATCCCTGGTAATCTTCTAAACATATAGTAGCAGGGACCCAGAATTGGCCAAAGGGTAACACGTCATCAGTAGCATATGTGGGATCATTTATGTCTTTTGAACCACAGTGTAAGTTACGAGCAATTATATCTCTGTCTCCTCTGTGTAATTGCACTGTAATCTACAGGGACATGTAATTGCATAGATGATTCTGCACTGAATTATGCAGCTCTCAGGGGCAACATGAGACCCGGAGTCTTTTACCAGCTGGCAGCTTGGCAACTTGGCAGTCTCTCCGTGTAGACCTGGTGGCTAGAACCTAAACATCTGGACTTATAACCAGGTGTGATGTTTTGCCACCACCAAATAAACTGCCCCAGGGTTTGAGAGACTGGTATCCTGCCCTCATTAAATGACTCTTGTATTTCTCATGTTCAGATTAGTAAATGTGTTTGGGAGAAATGAAACTCCTATGGAAGCAATTTTTTGTTGTTGGTGGTGCTGAAAATATTCTTTAGGATTCAGAAATCTTTTTATTTGCTATTGTCAGATTCCATGCACGCACCTAGTTAAATGTTTAATGCTTTAAAATTTGCACAGCTTTATTTATTGTGCTCAGAGAAGACAAGGAGTTGGCTTAGTGTCTAAAAATACAAAAAAGTACTATGCATCTTTAAAAAGACAAGGCACAATTGTACATCCTAAATACATAAACTGATGATGTGGTAATTTACTGCTACTTCTAGAAAGTGTCAAGTTTTGTTTAGCCACTTTTAAGAGTCCTTCTAAAACTGTCTCTGAGGTGTCAAAGTTCGTTCAAGTGGGAGTCAGAGAACTTGGAAAGTCTGTTGTAAAGATTGGAAGACCTGATATGCTTAGGAGAAAAAGCACTAATGATACGGATCTGAATCATTTACTCCTGTGTTTTCTGATGTTCTCCTCCTAAAACAGTAAAGGTTTTCATTGTCTTTTGTTTTTTCTTTTTTTCTTTTTCTTTTTTCTTTTTTCTTTTTTTTTTTTTTTTTTTTTTTTTGGTACAGGGGATCAGACTCAGGGCCTTCACATTGAACTATATCCAAAGTTCATTTTCATTCATTTTTTATTATGAGCATAGCCTCACTAAGTTGCTAAGTTGTCTAGGCTGGACTTGAATTTTCTGTCCTCCTGCCTTGGCCTCCCAGAGTTGTACAGTTACAGGGCTGGACCACTGGACTTGGGTTTGTTGGCATTCTTCACGTGGTGGGACCACCTATCCATGTGCAGAGTCCATGCATGTAAATGCAAATTCTGCATGCTTCTTGTGGTTGTATGTGTTTCAGTTCATGTCAGAATTCTTGTAAGCTCAAATGTGTTTGTTTGGAATGTGAAGATCTTCAACCGAATAGAAAGCTTGGGGGAAGAATCTAGAGAATTAGACTTGAAACCAGGTCAGCAGATTGAACCAAGTGAGCAGTATTTTTGCTTGATTGACGTTAACATGGAATTGTAAGTTAGTATGGAGGTTCAGAGTTCATTATCAGACCTTCCATCATCAATATGAATTTCTGAAACTATTTTTCTGGAAGTAATTTTAATAAAGGGAGTATCTGATGAAAATCAAAACTAGTCTTGCTCTCAAAAGAACACCAGTTTGGAAACTTATCTGTGGTCTTTATTCAACAAAAGTGGTGGGTTTTTTTCTTCTTTACCAATAATCAATACCTTTTTTTTACTTATCTGCTTTCTAGCATAGTTTTATGTTTGATTCTTCTGAGTAGGAATAAACAGGGCTGGGTCAGGGTCAGAAGATAGATGGAGAGAGATATAAAAATAATGAAAGTCTTTTATTGAGTTTTATTCTTGTAAGCTTGTGGGGCAGCTCTTCTAACTTGGCTGCCTCCCTCATCTAACTTAATCATATGTTTCTGGTTCAAAATTTCCCACTGA
Source organism: Ctenodactylus gundi (assembly GCA_004027205.1). Taxonomy (NCBI): domain Eukaryota; kingdom Metazoa; phylum Chordata; class Mammalia; order Rodentia; family Ctenodactylidae; genus Ctenodactylus; species Ctenodactylus gundi. The sequence goes on from PVKB01003382.1 coordinate 52,367, forward strand.
AATATCCATCCTAAAATTCTTGGAAATAAATTCAATGTATATGCTAATATTTAGATACTTTGATGGTGAGCCACTACTGATAATTCTAAACCTGTGATGGGCCACAATTTTTTTGTGGTTGATACTTTCCTTTAAACCTTAAGTCGCTTGCTAATGAGTCATGTGTTACTGATTACTGAAACTTGACTTGTCTTGCCTTGGGTCCTGGTCCATTACAGTGGCATACACTTGTGGAATGCAGGCTACAGTTGCTTGGGGGTTTTTTGCCTGTAAAAATCTTGCATTCTCCACCTCTAACCTGAGTCTATATTTAATTTGGGCTGTCAAAGATCTGTTTTTTTGTAAACTACTTCAAAATTTCAGATGTTTTGCTTGATGGCACCGTCTACTCAGGCGATTTCAGTAAAATAAATTAAAGATTCAGACAAATCTCTTTGTGGTTTTGTATGGCATGCAACAATGATTTTTTTTTACTTTTTGCCTTCCATGGAGGAAACAATTATTCTGTAATTAGATCTGAGGTAAAGATCTTTTGACTTGCTTCACTGTCCTTAAGAACTGAATTAAATGCATGCTATATTTTTCCCTTAAAAGACTGTAATTCTGTAACTGTCTCTCAATTGTGACTTGTAGCATTTATTGAATCATCAACAGAAAAAGATAGTTTAAATATTTGAGTGACCCTGGTGCCAAAATTCATTGCTTCACAGCTCTTGCTCCCAAATAAAATGTTTATTTGCTCAGCCTGATTTTATGAAATCCTGTCCACTGTAGAAACTTGCACTTAATATGCCTAATATTCTGCTTGCAAATGTGTGGGGAACTTCATTTCTGTCCCTTTTCTCCTAGAGTTAGATGTTGTGTTGCTCTCCAAGGGCCCAGAGTCATGACTGTAATTGGGAGCACCTCATTAATGTTGACCAAAGAAATATTCAAGTAAAATTGAATGCATTCTGTGAGGACAGAAAAAGGCAGGGTCCTGTCTTGGTTAAGCTAGCCAGTGGGAGTGAGGTTGGCCTTACGAGAAGAGCACCTAGGAGCGAGGGATGAGCTGTCATTTGTGGGACCCCCTGCCACACATGCTACAGTGCTTTGGATGTTGGCAGTCCAAACTGAGGTATGCTGAGTCGAACACACAGACTTTGAGGCTTCAGTATGAAAAAAAGAACATAAATTGTCTCATGAAAAATTTCTAAAACTGTTAAAAACATTATTGTTGAAACCATATATTGATTGTTACTTTTTTTCTAACCAGGACCTTGGAAATACGTCGCTCACAGCACACTCCTGTTGGACAACAGCAGCCTAGAGGTTAAGTACATGGGTTTTATTGAAAGTCCTTGATTCTCTTGCCAGCGTAGTTGGCTCCAGATGAGACATATAATCGTAAAAGTCCTCAGTTTCTTCATCTGTGAAATGGATATAATAATACTTCTCAGTTACTGACGTCATAGGGAAATACCTATAAGGATTAATGACCCAGAGCTTGTAAAATACTGAGTTCTTTGGATCTCGTACAGTGAAACTATTTTCTTTTCTTTTTAATTTCCCTTGGAACTGGACTATGTGAATAAACAAACAGAGTACATGGGAAAACACCCACACACTCACATGGCTGTAGCCCATTTTTCTCTTTGGTGAATTTACAGTTGTTACAAACAACAGGGGAAAAAAATCAGAGAAAGATATCAGAAGCTAAAACAAAACAAAAACAGTGGTGCTGTCAGTCTTGGCTACTTTTCCAGGTTTAAATAACTGTAACTTTATAAAGTTCATCGTGGGCTGATACTGGGCTGATAATTGTTGAAATTATGGGGAAATCGGACAGAGTGATTCACTATACAGTTTCGTTTTTGTGTATATTTGAAATGCTCATCATAAAACTGCTCACTCTGCTCTAAATCCCTCTAAAACGTTTATTTCCCTTGTGCTTTAAAGGGTACACACATGATCTCCTTGGTAATACATTGTACCTAAAAATCCACTATACAAATAATAGTTTTGCTTTCAGCTCAAGACTAGAAGAAACATTAAATTTCCCTTGTGCTTTCAGAGGAAAAAGATCCCAAAGCAGGTGTGAGTGAATCACGTTGAGTACACAAAGAGCTGACCCTACTCTGGCTCCCTAGATTTGCAAATTATCATTTAATTCTCTTGCCTTCTCTTTGTCCTATTGGAATCCAAGGATTTGATTCCCCTCCAAGCTCCAAACTGATGATGGAAGGTGTAGGACACGTTTCTTTTTTTTTTTTTTTTTAATTCGCCTTGGAGATTTGCATTGCCAAGAAGGACCGGGGCTTTTCCTGAAACACAGGAAGCAGAGAGTATTTTCATCCTCTGAAGAAGCAGCCCCCTGACCCTCTGGAGCCAGTGCACTCACGCTGAGTGGTCTATGTCTTCCTGTTCCTTTGCTTTGTACAATGCGGAAGTCTTGTTTGATGTCTAAATATGAGGATGCTGTTACTCTGGCATGCCAAAGCCCGAATTTATATCCGTAATATCCATAATTGTCACATCCTTTATTATGAGCTGCACACTTGCACCATTGTGATATGTTTTTTTTTTTCTCCCAGAGGGGAACACATCGATGTCAGCAATTATATTTGTGCATCCATCTCAGCCTTAAAACCAAAATGTTGTTCACAGGATGGCAGCATTAGTCAAGGGCTGGAGGAGGGTACTGTGGGTGTGCATGTATGATGGTGTTAGGAGCTTTTGATATGAAATGAGAATAATAATTTCAGGTCATAGAGTTAGGTAGTGATTATCACACTCTTATTCAAAAGCTCTTCAAAATTCATGATATAAGCTAATCGTTATTCACTGTCTTTTAGGAGACAATAACTATAATTCCCATTTTGTAAATTAAAGTCTGGATAAGTTACATTACTTGCCTGAGAAACACAGGACATTGGGGGTGAAGGTGGGTGAAGAATATTGCATTTATCTCAGTGAGAAAGTATTTGTCTGTTAAGGATGTTAAAGAGCAAAGTGACTTTAAACAGGGAGCGGGAGCCATTCTTTGCTTAATCCTTAGAATCATAAAGGGTTTTAGGAGGCAAAACCAGAGTAACCATTTCACCAAATGGGGAAAATCTGTAAAGTTTAAACAATATCCAGTAGGGAGGAACCTTAGCACTGGAACAGCCTAGAGGTCCAGGGCCCTGTGGTCCTTGGACTAAGCATGCATACCACCCAGGATTGGCTAACAATAAGGAAGAGAAATGAGCCTGCCAGGGGCAGCAGAGCCTGCAGCAGTAGGCTTGGGTGAGTCCCAGGCTCAGAGGAAATCATAGTGTCCATAGAATATCACAGAAATGCCAAAGAGACCGACACACAAGGGCCCGTGTGGCATCCTACTTCGTTGGCCTTGCGGGGGCTGGAGGAAGGAGCGCCCTGAGAATGTCCGTAGTGACCAGCCATTGTGTCTGTCTGTGATGGGCGAGGAGTCGAGATTCATTTAAGTTGGGTGGTAGCCAAAAGAAGAGAAATGTCTCCATCTACTTGGATCTGAAGGGTAAGGGGAGGGTACTTCATGATCCCAGAGAGATCTACAGGAAAACGCATTTGAGTTTCTTCGTTTGTTCACTCCTTGAGACAAGAATCTGGGAGCAAATGGATTTACTTGGGAGTACTTGTCCCACTGCTCCCATTCTTCTGGTGGGGGTTTTCCCCCAAGTGCACTTGACCTGCAACCAGTGTTGTAGAATCGCTGGAACAGAGACCCGACACACGATAGCCTGCTCATGGGTGAGGTGGGACAGTGTGCAGAGAGGTCGACCAGAACTCACTTGGAAGTCTCCGGCACTTATCCAGTTGTCATTACCCATGAGCCAAGGTGTAGATGTAGAAGCATCGGAGTTATTTACTTTACAAAGCAGGGGATCCCATGACTCTTTGGGTTAATAAAAATACAAAAAGACAAATGGACACAGAGAAGAACATTTACCAAGGCTCTGTGCCTTGCCAGAGCCTCGCTGCTGATTTTAGAAATGTGAGGAAGTCTGTGATGCCGGGGAACAGGAAGTGAAATGGTGAGTCAAGATAAAGTTGGATAAAGTCTGCAGAAGACACATTATGAAGAGCCTACAAGTTTTTTCTCCTTTTTTTTTTTTTTAGTTCAGTTTTTTTCTTTGTCTTAGAACTCAGAGTCTAAGGGGCTTTTATGAGATGTTTTTAATCTTACACAGGAAAGAAATCGAGTTGGACAACTATTTAACGTGGGGCTGAATGACAGCATCCTAACTCAGTCCAGGGAACCATCGAATTAGGTGCCACGTTTGGTTAGAGGGAGATTTGAGAAAAAGCGGGACTCTGTGGAGCATCATGGCCACCAAGACCCCTGCCCTGTTTCCTCCCAGAGCCTGTTTCAATAAGTTGTTGCCCAAGTGCTTCTGACTAGGTGGAATCTTGTATCTAATTATGGGTTTTCATTGACCTTCTTCTCATCAATGCCCAAGTGCGTTGGAAAGGAAGCCTGCAAAGAGCCGTCATCCTAGAGATAAAACCTTTGAAGCACCACTCAGACAACAGCAGAGCCAGGGGCACGGAATTTTACTTTACTCTCAGAGTGGTTGCTTCAGTGATCACATAAAGAGGATATAAACAAGAAAATACCAAGTTCAGGAAGAAGTTAGTCCAAAAAAAGTAGGAAAATGGGAATGAACCAAGGAAGTTATTTAATCTGAACAAAAAAATTGCTAGCACCAAGAATGTAATTGAGGCCAAACCTTCAGAGGACTTTTTTTCTTGAGATGTTAGCTACTGCGAAGATATTTTAGATAATAAGTTATTTGAAAAGAGGATATTATTTCAAATTATTTCTATGTATATCTATCCCTTCAATTTACCAAATTACCAAACATATAGTGTATTAGTACAATGATATATGTGCATAAATTATAAACAGTGTATACACTTGTATAATGTACATACAAGTTATACCCATCAGACAGGTATAAATGGTTGGTAAGAATTGTGTGCATCCCTTTTACCATCGGGCTGTGAGATAAGGGTGGAGGTGGTAGTTTTCCTGAGAAGGAATTTCAAGAAGACAAATGAAAGAGGAAATAAGACAGGGAAGAGAGAACTGGCAATGAAGAAAATAAGCAGCGAGTACCCAGGCCCCTTGTGAACTATCTGACACACTGGAGCACACCTCGGAATTTCTCCCTGAGATATAGGACTGGTGGGGCACTTGGCACAGACTCACATCTTCTTGGCTGTAGCTTACCATAGGGGCATCTCATCACTGGTGTTTCCAAGCTGCCTCTTCATGTGAGTAGTTTAAGATCCACTCTTCTGTGGAGACACAGTGAGGGGACAGTCCCCAGAATAGAGTGACAGCCACAGTGTTGACCTGCATCGAAAGCCACGAATGAAACCTGAATTCACTTTCTGTCCCTCTGGACTGATGTGGCCATTGCCTTCTTCCTTGGAACTTACTGAGTAAATCACTGGTTAGTGTGTTGGGAAGATCAGGAAGATAATCCCAGGAAACAAGAAGAACAGAGTGGATACGTGAATAGAAAGTAGTGTGCAGTAAGAGGGAAGTTGGGATTTCAAGACTGGAGAAGTAGGGACACGTGAATGGTACATAGATGAAGACAATAAATGCAAGTTTTTATTTGCTTTTGAAACGTGTGCTCAAATATATTGCCTATTAATGGTAAAACAGAAAGGATGCAACAGGAATAAAAAAAAAGCCATTGCCCAAGAAGAATAAATTATGGAATATTGTTTGTTGACTTCCTAAAGATAGTTTTTTTTTCTTATGGATAGTTTTTAGTGAACAGTAGTGAGTGAAAGATTCACCTGTCATCTTTATTAAAAGACATACTTTGTCTTTGTTTTTAGATTTAGAATCTGGCCCACTTGGGTGAACTGAGGTTTGTACTACTTACGTAAATACCCTGATTATGTATTGATTTGGAACCAAGATCCTAGGAGAAAAGTAGACACCGTGGAGTATTTGGAAGCCACGGAGATGTAGGAAAATCAGGGATAAAATCATCTTGGGAAGTATCAATTTAAAAAGTGGTTTTAAGAAAAAGATCTAGGAATTGTGGCTGGATTTAAACAAGAGACATTCTTATGGAAATTTAGGGTAGAGTTTCTCAAATTTACTGTATACACAGTTCATCTAAGGCTGTTGCTAAAATGCTGATTCTGACTGAGATTCTGGTGGGGACTGAGATTCTATATTTTTCATGTGCTCTCAGCCATGTCAGTGGTCTCAGAACCCTACTATGAGCATCGTAATTTTGCAAGGCCAGCTGAAAGAAAGTAACCAAACTCAAGAAGTCTGGCCATTCACAATTTGTTTGCAGAAAAGAAAGAAACCCAGGCTACAACTACACTATTAGTAAATAGACAATGATAAGGGATACTTGCTTGTCCATTTATCATCGACTTGTGCCAGGACTGACAAGAGCCAAGTCCAAAAAGAGTGGCCCAAAGACCAAAGCCAAAGCGGATGATCCTGGAATATACACAGGGCAGCATATGTGTATTCAAGGCTGGATAAAGAGGGCAGACCCCAGGGCAGAGAGCAGAAGGAACATAGACTCTATGTCTTCTAAGTTTCTGACTTAGCTTCCACAGATTAATAAAATGTGGTCATGATGGGGAAAGGGGCAGTAATACATCGCTAGAGTCTCTAGCTGAGATACACAAGAAAGGACCGCTGTGGAGTCAGATCAAGCAGCTAAATTGGGAAATAAGTTTACCATGGAACCAATAGAACATTGATTCAGTTCCTCGAATAGGAAAAGAGAAGTTTTGCAGAAAGATTTAGTTTAGGCTGAGGCAAGAATATCACAAGTTTGAGTCTAACTCAAGCAATTTTGTGATTTCATGGAACTGTGTCTCAAATTGAAGTTATAAAAATAGAAGGGATCAGTTGTAGGCTCATGGTTCAATACCCAGTATTGTAGTGACCAAAAAAAAAGTTAATTTGGGCTGGGGCATAGCTCAGGGATTAGAGCACGTGCTTGGGAAGTGCTGAGTCTCAACTTTCACCTCCCAGTACCACATATTAGCTGGATGTGGTGGAACATACCTGTAATTCCAGCACTTGGGAGGCTGAGAAGGAGGATTGTGGTGAGTTCTAGGCTAGCCTGGGCTAGATAGTCAGCCTGGGACCAGCCTGGACTACAAAGTAAGGCTCCATCTCAAAACAAACAAACACAAAACCCCAACCAAACAAGCAAAAAACAGAGCCAAAATGTTTGTTTTCTTTTACAGAGTGTTTTCAGAGGTGCTTTTTCAAAGAAACTAAACCAATAGAACAGTTTTCTTTCCTGAACATGAGGTTCATTTTGAGAAGTTAACCAAATACTCACACTCAGATATGAAGTAGGTATGGATACAGATGGGAAGATGTCAGAAAAAAATAATAATGACTCAGGAATAGATAAAATTGCCTGAGAAGTTTATTCCTTTCCAAAGATGTTGATGTGAGGATTTTTTTTTAATCATCTGAGCTGGGATCTTATAAGTGATGAATGGAAATTCAAATGCACCATTAAGAAAATATAATCAATAAATAGAACCAAAGGAAAAACAGGAAGAAAATAGAGTAAAGGAAGTCAACACTAAAAAAAAATTAAAAAATAAAATAAAAAGTAGAGCCTTAGGGTCTAAAGGATTCATGGATCCACAAAATTGCAAAAAAGATAGACACAGGAAACTTAGGTAGCCACGTGCTGGAACGTGGCCGGGAAAAGTGGAGAAGTCAGTTTGGGTCAGTAAGTTCGCTAAGATTGTTAAAGTAGAAATGAGGAATTTGGAACAAGAACAGAAGAATTTTCTATCTTTCTTCAAGTAACCACAGCACAACTTCTTATTAGAAACATGAATAGTTAGCGTGAAGCTTCTGTTCCTATTATTCAATTAAAACTGAAGATGTGGCCATATTAAGGATAGTAAACAGCATGACCAAATGTCCCTAATAATTAAGCATCTTTTGCTGGTTGTCTGGTTGGTTCCTTTCAAATCATTATTTTGCTTCCAGGAATACACTTAATGCAAATATAAGTAGCTGAAATTTTCTGACAAAATTACCCTGTTCCAAATATGTTGATATGGGAATACTTTCTCACTCCTCTGTGCTAAAATCTTTCTGAAATCTTACAAGTAAAGGATTCAAAAATGCTGCAAATTGATAACAGCTTTTAATGAGGGCTTTTAAGCTGACATTTCAACCAGACATACATGAAATAAACAGAGTCAAAAAAGAAACAAACATTAAAAAATGGAAAATAGTGGTTATTTTTATAGTAACTTTCTAAACAAAAATTTTAAAACTCTTTTAATCTACATTTTAAAAGTCAATTATGTATTCCTAAGCTTGCCTTTTAACATAAATGATTATTGATTTGGTTTAACTTTTTTCTTTTGAAAACGATTATCGTTTCAGTGTGACAGTTCTCATTGATTATCTTATATAACAAGTGTCAGGAATCTTTAACATTTCCAAAAAAATTATTCTTCTTTGCAGTACTGATGGAATAACTTGAGATTTTCTTAGCATTATTATTTTACATACTTCTACAAAATTATGAAGTGTGTTTAATTCCTTAAGGTCAAAATGTTATAATAACTTTATGAATATTTTGCAAAGCTGATTTAAATTGCTCTTTAGAAAATTCCATTGGACTGTGTATTTTTTTTTCAAAATGTGGAACATATCTGAGTTATCAGTCTCTCTTAATTTTACCCTCTGAACTTTTCATTGTGACCTGTTTAAAAAAAAAATCAAGGAATGAGGCAAGAGGCCTGCTGTGAGCTCAAGGCCAGCCTGGGCTGCACAGGGAGTTCAGGACCATCCTAGACCACAGAGCAAGACTGTGTTTCAAAAAGAAAAAGGAAAAAATTGAGAAAAGCCTATATATCTTATTGTTCTCATCTGATACCAATTTCTTAAATATGTCCTCATAGGCATTGCTCTGCCAGGCACATAGCAACGTAAGTTAATCCTTCGTGGCTTGACAAAATCCTACAGTCGTTTTACAGCAGTGTGATCTGTAGCACAGCAATGCAGTTGGTCTGAAAACACTTCTGCCTAAACTTTGAATCAAAGTGATGTAGTTTTCCTACTAGTGCCTGGTGCCTGAGGTCCGTTGATTCATTCATCAAACCTTGACAGTGTTCTTGAGTCAAGCCTGTGCCAGAATCTTGCATAGGAAATGGCCCTGTCAATTAGTTAATATTTTAATGAAGTTGTTGTGAAACAAATAATTAAGCTTAAATACCATAGAAGCTACAAGCCCACTATAAAGGGCCAGAAATGGTTAGTCTTAATTTCACCTGAAATGTTTTTCTCAATGGTATTTTAAATATCCTTGCCAGATCTTAAAGAGTAACAAAATTTTCAGTCAGAGAAGAGTGAGAAAATAAACTATGCAAAAAAAAAAAAAAAAAAAAAAAATCAGAGGTCAAGTCAGAAATGAGTCGTTAAGATTTGGAGAGAAGCCACAGTAGGTGTGGCTTATACAATAAGGAGAAAAAGTGTTTAGAAGCTAAGGCCACACAGCAAATAGAGTTTAGATTCCAGAAGGGATTGTATACTGTGAGTGAGATTTCTCAGTTGCAAATAACAAAAAAATAAATAAATAAATAAAAATCAGTGGCATGGAAATGTAAACAGGAAAAATTTCAAAAGAGAAGTAGAAATACAAGACAAATGATGTTCAGTGGATAAATAAAATGAGGATTGATATGGACCCACTGGATTTACCAGTTACTGAGTAGTGCTACCACAGTAACAGAATATTCTGTAGGGCAGTGGTTTTTTAAAATCTGGTACACACGTCAACATCATCCAAAAGCCTCTGAGATCTGAAGAATTTTGAGCCCATTCCATATCTACTGAATCAGAAACTTAAAGACAGATCCCCGCAATCTGTGTGTTAGAGTGCTGCCAGGACATTCTGATACAAGCTAATATTTGAGAACCAGTATTGGAGTGTGAATAGGAAAGGATTTGTATGGCTTGGGGATTAAAAATCAAGGACAGAAAAAAGTAGACTGTACTCTTAAAATGTTTGTCAAAAAAACCCCAAAAGAATAAAAAGAATGAGGCAAATGGGTTGCAAGTTCAAACCCAGCTCGGGCTACTTAAAACTTAACAAGACCCTACCCCCTATTCGCCACCCCCCCCCCCAACAAAAAAGTTATTTCTGGGGAGGGGTGGTGTTTGGGAAGCACAATAACTTATAACGTAATTTTTAAATTGATAGATTTTAATTTGCCTAGTTTTATAAAAGATACCAAAGTTTTAAGTTCTTGAGCAGTCAAATTTTTTGTTTTTTATAATTATTTCAGAGATTTTCCTGTGCAATGTTTCCTCATGGAGTCACTTACAAAGTTGAGAATATCATTAAAAACTGCCTGTTCAACTTAGCTAGGAGAGGAAGGAGCACCCCAACAATGGAAAGGATGCCACGGAAAGGTCAGCAATACTGAAGACACATCAGAAGCAGAGGAAAACAGCAGAACTGGAAGCCACTGCCAGCATCCACAGTCCACAGAGGGAGGAAATCCCAGAGCCTGGAACCTCTGACTGAGGTAAGCACAGATCTGAAGCGGAAATCAACAGTAGCTGGTAGCCCCACATCCAAAAATGTAGTGCAAACTGTGAACACACTACAAGTTTCCCTAAAAAATGTCTCCTGGAGCCGAGACCAGAAGTCATGCTTGACAGCCATGGTGGGCAGTGAGGTAGGTTGGACCCATTTTTGAAAAAGAGCCTGAGGCTGGACTCTTTAGAGTTAAAGAAGGCTGAGATGGGTATACCAGGGCTTTGGGGGTCACTCTTAAACAGTGCCTGGAGAGAAACTGGCACAGGAGAAAGTTTCAGAGAAGAGACAAAAGCTGCTGACCCCTTGAATGGCTCAGGGGTTAGTGGAAACACCTCCAGGGTGGAAAATCCTGCCCTCGGGAGAAGGAATTCACGACACACAGGAGGCCTTTGCTGAAGAGGGTGGGGATGATCTTGATACCTCAAAGGCTATTGAATTCTTGGGTCACCCCTCATTGCTTACTCCAAGCACAGTACTTAGAGGATGTTTGGCACCCACTCCCCCCACCCTCATAGCCAAAGAAACCACTTGGCTAAGTCTTGAAGTCTCTCAACAACAGAAACGTGGGAAGAAGGCAAGGCAACAGGACACACACAGAAATGCCCAAGTCCCCAGAAACTAATATCATGGCCCCAAAATAGTGGAACTCATAGGAAGGAAAATCAGAAAGCAAATAATACATGAGTCAAACAGCCAGTTCAAACAAGGAATTCTCAAAGAAATGCAAACCATGTTCAATGGACTTAAATAGGAACTTACTAAACATATAGAGGTCCTAATGGTGAAAAAGCTTACTGAGCATATAGAAGCCACAAATAAAAACTTGGCTGAGGTAAAAAAGGAAAGGCAAGATAAAAAGACACATTTTAATAGAAAAGTGGATATTTTGAAAAGAAATGTAGTTGAAATTCAGGATATGAAAAATACATTTGAAAGCAGGGGAAGAGGGTTCCTACATTATGAGGACTGAATTTCAGACCTTGAAGACAAGGCTGAGGGGGAAAATGCTATAATTAGGCCCTATTCTAAAATTAGAATTGAGCAAAGTAGCTATACAACAGCTGATGGATGACTCAAAGAGAACCAACCTCAGAATCATGGGTGTGAAAGAAAGAGCAGAAGACAACTCTAAAGGGGTATAAAGAATTTATTCACTGGAAATTTCTGAAATCTAGGAAAAAAATTAATTTTCAGGTACAAGTAGCTTATAGAACACCAAGTAATTTCAACCAGCCGTGAGACTTGCTACAACAAATCATTAAACAAAGCCTCAGAAACTTAACATAAAGACAGAATATTAAAAGCAGCAAGAGAAAAGCAGTCATTATTTTACCAAGGCAAACCCATTTGAATTACTGCAGATTTCTCAGTGCAAACTTTAAAGGCCAGGTATGCGTGGAGCAAAATCTCTCAAGCTTTGAAAGACAGCAAGTGTCAACCCAGTTGGTTGTATCCAGCAAAATTATCCATGAAAATTGAAGGGGAAGTAAAATTTTTTCATGACTAAGAATCCCTAAAGAAATTTGTGACCACTAGCCAGACATTGCAGAAATACTTGAAGGAATCTACAGAGAAACAAGCAACACCCAACAACATAGAGGAAAGGAAACCTCTAAAGAGAAAGTGTAACAAAAACATAGACACCGATCATTTGAGTTGTATCCCATAAAAACAGTACCAGCTTTCTCATAAAATCTGTGGAACTTCCCCTCATAAATATTACTTTTATTAGTATATTAGTTTGCAAAACATAATAATTATATTCGACATTGGGACTGGTATAAAATCTTAATCTGTGAAACTTTTTTGATGTATATAACTATTTAACTGAGGTGGACTGGCAGAAGGCAATCGTTTTGATTTGGGATATTTTTAGTTTTAAAAACAGTAAGAGTTGGTAAATAAGGGGTTTCGATGGTCTTTTCCCTGAAGCTGCCATTGAGTAATAAAGACAAAAGATCATGTAGCCTGGGTCCATTGGATGAGAACTTAGTCACTTGTTAGCTCAACCTGTGACTCTTGAATCTTTTCCATTTCAAGCTCTGTAACTCAACATTTGATAATGATCCCACCCATTTATTGCTGATCCTCACTGAGAAAGAACTCTTAAAAATTCTGAAATAACTAAGTATGCCGTTATAGCTATTTATTATGTGTAATATGCTTTTGTGACATAGACTTAAATTCAGTTAATTTGGCAGTTTGATGTAGACTTAAGTTCATTTAATGCAGCAATTCACTTATTGGGACTTTAAGTTTAGCGTAAGAAACCTGATAGATGTATTGATAAACTGAATGTTCTTTGAATGTACAACATTTACTTTTCACTACTCAGCTAAGGAACTTGAAATTTAACTTCTTTTTTTCTCACATTTTCTAACCTTATGAATTCCATTGTTAAGATTCTTTTCTTAATTGGACTAATGGGCAAGGCCATGTTAAAGAATCTCAACAAAGATACAGTACGATACACACACACACACACAAAGGAACTTCAGGCAAATTGTCCCAATAAAGGGCTTTGCTGTACCCAGAAAAGAAAAGAAAAGAGAAGAGAAGAAAAGAAAAAAAAACTGAGAAAATGGCCAAACAACGGTACTCTGGAAGATTTGGAAAAGGTAAGTTGGGGAGATAAAGAAACAAGGTAAATGATTTATAAAGACAGGCCTTACAAAGAAGAACTCAGTTCAAGGCTGACTGCACGACTCCATCCAGCAGATCAACCAAATCTCCAGAGGACAGGAAACAGTCTAGAAGGCCTCCTGGAGGACTGCGACCCTTCCCCCACCTGTTACTCTTCTTCCACACCTGTAGGCGGAGGTGAGTGTGGACACAGCCAACTATCAAATGCTTCTCAACAGCCAAGAAGTGGGAGTAAAACTCCTCAATCTGGGAAAACAAACCAGTTTAGGCTTATGAAATTTTAAAAATAATAAATTTAAGAATAGTTTGGTAGAAGTATAAGGTAAATATATATATATATAATTGTTTCACATTGCAAACTTAATCATGTATATTCCCATATTTTCTATTATCTTGATTTTTTCTTTGTTACTTTTTAAATATTTAAAAAATACGTCTGATCATTTCACAGAGAGAAAAAGTGATTCTACAGGTGACCTATCCCTCAAGCCAGTTTTCTCAAGGTTATTTATTTCT
>PVKB01003382.1:66208-204287 GCA_004027205.1 Ctenodactylus gundi
TTTTTTTTTTTTTTTTTTTTTTTTTTTTTTTTTTTTTTTTTTTTTTTTTTTTTTTTTTTTTTTTTTTTTTTTTTTTTTTTTTTTTTTTTTTTTTTTTTTTTTTTTTTTTTTTTTTTTTTTTTTTTTCTTTTTTCAAGCCAGGATCTTTCTCTGTAGCCCAAGCTAGGTCTGAATCCACAGGTATAGCTCAGGCTGGCCTTGGACTCGAGACAGTCTGCCTGCCTTAGCCTCCTGAGGGCTGCTGTCCTTTAATGTGACAGAAAAATCATATTTATTTTTTTCTTATGGAAAATATGCTTTTGTATTGCTATCTATTAAATTTGTGATAAATTCTGAGTTGTTTTCAGATTAATGCTTTCAAATGTTTTCTTCATTATTGAATTCTTCCATGAATATCAGTATTCTATAGCTATAAAACACTCAAACTCAATTTTAGACTTGCATAAAATATCAAATTTAGATTGGCAATTTTAGATAATGTTCATTTGCTTGATCTCATACTACTTTGAGCAGTCGGGGCTGCTGTCTTCTATCTTAGCTCTTTAGATAATTCTGTTACTGACCAACAATTGAGAACCACTGCTCAATTGTGAACCTCAGTTGTGAAATTAAGTTCAATTTGACCTATCTTGTACTTGGACGATAAAGTTTGTTCCAAACTAACTTTTGTACATAGTAAACTGTAATCTAACTTGATAGCTAAACACATTGTAACCTCAGTTATACCTTTGTAATGAAGCAACTGCATCTTAGCCAATTGTAGCAGCAGCTGTCCCCGGGTTAGGCCAACAAAGCTTGTGCAGATGAGGCAACCATAGAAAGGCACTAATGAGATAACGAATGTATGCCATTTCCTGTTTCACGGTTGTAAATACAGCTTGCTATGTGGGAGGTGGGGGCATTTTGAATAATCTTCAATCTGGAATGCCACCCCCTTATGGAACTCCTATTGCTCAAGTAAACTTTGTTAAATTTAAATGGTCCCCTTATGGTGCTTTCAGATTGCAATTTACTTCGGCTATTTTACGCACCACAAAGCAAGGGGAATGATGAGGCCGGTTGTCTGATCACGTAAGACCTCCAGATACGCAGAGACAACCATATTTGACCTCCATTCTTGGATATGCAAAATAAAGAAAATAAAAGTGGTTATTGCACTAAATTCTCCCGCAGGGTTATCAGTTCTTCCTGTCCTCCCATGGCAAGAGCTGTCCTGACTAATTCAAATGTCTTTTTTCAATTCAAGGTAGCTAACAATCAGATCAGCTCAACATTTTGGAGTGTCCGGCTCGCATTTGCTTCTGTCGATGAAGTGTTGGAAGGTGGGTGCACCCTGAACATGGTTCTGTATTTTAAAACCCTGAGAAATTAAAATTGCCTCAAAGGCAGGATTTAAGTTCTATCTCAAGTGATTTTTCTAATCTCAGTGGATGTCTGTTAAACCTGGGTTTGCCATGGAAGACCGCCAGTACTTACTGTACATGCAGATGTGATATGTTTGGCTTAAACAGGTTTTTACATCTTTCAAAAGATTAGCTTTTCTTTAGTTTCTTTCAAAAATTATATTCTGTGGGAGAAGGATGATTTGCTATAGACATACACTGGCTTTTTGAGATTGCCGATTCCTTCGAATCTTTTTCTGAGGTATGAATCCTTTCACGAAACTTAAGCATGTCTGGCTGAATACATTATTTTTTCTGAAGAGTATTTTTAAGTCATGTATACTTAAAGGGAAAATGATACATCAGTTTCAATTTTATTTACACTAAACTAATAAAAACCTCAGTTTAAAATAACTATTTAATGGCTTTGGAATATTTTGAATTTTTTTATAAATTAGAAAGTTAAGAACACCTTTGAACCAAAGACTAATAGTAGACAAAGCTTCAGTATTAACGACTGTAGTGTGGGTTTTGATAACCAAAATATTGTTAACATGTAACAGTGAAACAGGAGTAATGGAGAGGAGTTGGGAAATCCCCATTATCCAGCTTCCTAAGAATCAAGCATTGTTTCATCTTTGTATAAAGTATCGACAGTTGATATTTAAAAATAGAATCATGCTCAGTCACAGCACTCAGTCTCTTTACTCCTCTTCAGTTTTTGGAAGAAGCTTTTCTCCTCTTATTTATCCTTTTCTGGACGAGTTCCAGAGCAAAATCTTGTAGGAAGTCACCCTAGCCCACACTGGTGCATCCAGAGCCTGCTGTACTAATCTTCATCTCTCATCAGCATACAGATGTGTAGAGGTGATTTGATTATCAGAAAGGATCTGTGGAGCCTCATCTAAGACTGTAGGCTCGCAGGGTTGAGGAAGACCATGGTCAACATCAATAAGCCCAACAGATAAACCTCTTAACATCTATTTGGAATGATACATTTACTTTATGGTGTTCTTTTGGACAAAAAGAAAAATTGTACTTTTTAGTTAAAAGAAATTTTCAGTGCTGGGAATTCAATCCAGGTGGGAGAAAGTTGTATGTAAAGTTTCAGCCTTCATTTTGTAAAAGCTGTGATGTTAGCATGATGTCAGGGTCGAATAGCTATCTAGCGTTCCCTGGCAAGGTAGCTATCCTTCTGCAGATGGTCAAGTCCAATCATGAAATGTTAAACAACCTTGAAGCCATAACCCTTTGCTTCCATTAGTAAACACAGATGCTAACAGTTATCTCTTAGTAAAACTTGGCCTTTTGGCTAATAGGGATGAAATTGAGTGTGAGATGGTTGTATTAGTTTGAGTTGTTTCAGAAGGCAGATTTTATAACAAAAAGGATCTATTAGGAAGGCTTTCAAATCCAAGGAGAGAGATAGTCCAAGATGGCTGCTCAGCCATGAAGTGAATCTCCCTTCTGGGACGGCAGGACAGCTGGTGAGGTGAGAGACTGCTGCAGATCTCGGTTGTTCAAAGAACAATGGTGAAGATTGGAGCCTGCAGATTGGCGACTGAGAAGCAGTGGTGGGAAGACAGGTGCAAGTTGAGAGTGGAACAAATCTGTAATGAAAATCTGTGGTGTGTAGCAACTCGGTAGCCATAGACAAATGTGAAGGTGAGAGCTTTTCCAGAGGAAGAAGATGTAACAGTCTTCCCTTCTTCTTTCCTTTTATACCATTGGAGTTCCACTTGGCCCTCCCACATCTGGGTAGGTGCTCATCCCTAATTGGCCGGCCCACAAATCACTCACACTCTGATGCAGACTGGTTCTCAATTTCCAATCTAGGCATGGTTCCTAAACCCTAAGCCACGTGTGGTTCCTGATTGCCTCAAGTTGACATAATCTCTTCAATGGTCACAGTGATATTTAAAATTAAAACACCCCGTTTGGAGAATTCATAAGCTACATCCTTTGATAATTTATTTTATGAGCATATTCTTATTTATGGGACATGGGAAGAATTCATGACAGAAGTTTGTGTCTTTTGTTACTGAGGCTTCAAATGAATTTACAGTGTAAATTGAGAATGAAAGTTTCTAATTAAGCTACTAGATTTGGATGTTTCTGTCACTGTGTGGCTATCAAGCTGGATGTCAACTTGATGGGCTTAGGAGATTCCCAGAGCATTCTGGGTGTGTCTGGATGGATCCTAGAGGCATGACCTTGGGTACTGTATCTGGTTGCTGGCCCATTCTTTTCTCTGGTGCTGGTCCCTGTTCTGCTTCCTGGCTGCTGCTAGCTGAGCGTCTGTGCTCTGCCACAATGCGACTGGTTTGCAGACTGGAAACTCTGAAACCGTGAGCCAAATACACGTTTCCTCTTTCAAATTGTGAATGTCAGGCATACTGATTCAGTGACAGAAAAGCTGAGTAATAGAACCAGCCAGCCAAGCAAAGACTGCAACTGTGAACAAAAAACCAACTCTTTTTAGTTGTAAGTGCATTGTCTCTGAATGATGAAAGATGACCCTCTGAGACGATATTTGAATGAAGGCTTATAGAGCATAAGGATGTGGGTGGGGGGTGGCTTGCAGATCAAGAGGCAGGCATTGCATGTGGAATCAGTGGGCATGTAGTACAAGAGCTCCCACAGTTGGGCAGAATGAAAGAAGATGAGAAAAGTAGGACGTGCAGAGGGAACAGATTGTGCTGGATCCTGTGGAGCAAAAGGAAACAATTTGGACTTTTACTCTGAATGAATGGGGAAAACTTTAGAAGAGTTTCAATAGATAATTGTTATAATCTTATTGATCGTTTGAAAGGATCACTGTGGTGGCCATGTGGAGAACGACAGAGCAGGTTGGTGAGTAGAGACTAGAGAAGTGAAGGCAGGTGTCAAGTTATTTCAAGAAGGTTGCTTCAGATCATGGTGGACCAGAACAGTGAGAAATATTGGTTGCAGCCCCAACACCAAAAAGGTGTACATCTCTATTTTGAGAAATCAACCAGAGAATTCTGTTTGTTTAATTTGCAAAGGTGATTATGAAGCTTGGGGGAGGCATCATGGAGCCACAAGGGATGATGTAGTAACACTGAATAAGTCTTACCACACTTAAGCCGAGAGGGACAAGTTAAGAAAACAGGTCTAGAATATGACTGAAAAGCAAGTTTTATGGAGAAGGTCTCTTGGGAGGAGCGAGGTCAGAGCTATGCTGGCTGACCTCAAAGAGTGAGCCGGAGTGGTAGAGTCCATGGCCTCACCTCCTGCTTCCTCTCTGGTTCCTATCAAAGTCAAGGCTCTCCATTGGCTGAACCCAAACGGGCCAGATGGCCAGGGCATCAGTTAGGGGGTCCTGGGACAGACAGCAACCTGAGTCATGGAGAATAGTAGACGGGGAGTGACAAATAGACATTTTCTGTCATAGTCTTCTGCTCTTGCCATCAGATTTCTGTCCTTTCTTTCATTTGGAGCAAAAGTTTGTGCCTTCCTCCCAGGGGATCCGTGGGATCCCCTCAGATACCACATCATCGGATATTTTCTCTGCAGTGCTCCTATCTGCCATCTGTAACGATGGCCAGGGCTCATGTGCTTTATGATGAGCATGATCATGTTCTTATGAAAGAGAGGAATATAGAAAATAAAAATATCTTAAAATATGACTACCCTAGTCTTTGTTCCTGTGTTTGATCATGAGCCAAAGTCATAATTACAGTTGACATCTACAAATCATTTTATATTTCCCTTTCCCTTGGCCAGTATTGTGTAGTGAGTGTTTTTGTTTTTTAGTCTCCTAAGGTGACCCAAGCTACATCTCTGTAAGATATAAATCCTCAATAATTTTATCTTTTCTTGCCAGTTATCCCTGATTTTTGGTCAAAGAAATATTAGTGGGTACACCAATGGATGCATATGTTCTTGAAATAATCATCTTGCCTGCACTGCAGAGCACCAACTCATCGTACCCTGACAGTCAGGAATAAATGTCTTACATAGCACAGGGACTCATATCTCTGCCCATCAGCTTTTTAATACAAGGACTCAAAGGAGCAGACAGCAGTTTTCTTTTCCAAATCATTAAATTCTTGATCTTGTCTCATAGTAGAAGCCCTCATCGACACCAGCACCTATATACACAGTGAGCCTTAGGATGTGAGGAAAGGAAGTCAAGTATTGGTATGATTGTGAATTCAAGTGAGTTATGGGTGTAGCAGTGAGGAACCACTTCTTTCATTACTTCATTCCTGAATGTGTACATGAAAGCTGATTTTATAACAAAAAGCAACGTGCACTGGCTATGGGTTGAAATTTCATCAGTAGCATAGGACCCAATCTCCCAGGTATTGACTTCCAGCTGGTTGTGCTATTCTTTGGGCTGGCTCTCCCAGGCTGTCATGGAAGCAGTAGTATGTGGTAGGGACCCCACAGGTGTGAGTGCATTGCTGTATTAATTTCGCTCTAAGGTTGATCTCCTGGTTGGAGGCAATGTACAGGCTGGTTTGACCATAAATTGTGATTAAAAAATTTCTAGGACTGTTTCAGACAGTGCAAGAATGATAGGATTAGTTTTGCTTTTGTTTACTAACTGGGAGAAGAATATAATAGTGGAAAACTTGATGTGTGTATATGTGTGTGTTAAAATATAGACAAGGAATAGGTTCTTATTTTTTGGATATGTTGCTTTCTGATGCCTCTTTGACATCCAGTAGAGAAATTCAGTAGAACGTTGAACGTGTGAGTGTGGAGTTCCAGACTTAGAAATGCTCGAACCTATGAGGTTTAAATGAGCTCATCAACAAAGTTAACATAATAAAGTCCTAAAAATTGATCTCAAGCACTGCCCTTATTACAGTTCAGAAAGAGTGGTAGAAACCTGAAAACTTAGCTAAAGAAACTATGGGGTACCAGAAAGCCGGTGAGTTTAATATCATGAAAGTCAAGTGTAGCCGATGTTTCCAAAAGGAAAATAATCACGTGCTGCTTCTGGCTTAATTAGTTCTGAGCTGACCGTTTTATTCGGTGAAGTTGAGGTCATTTACAACTTTCATTTTTATGGAGGAGAAAAACAAAGCTTAGAATGAATTCAGAATGGAGAGAAGAGAAATGAACCTTGGGGGTGTTGATACTTCTTTTTAGAAACATTTCAGTCAGTGGTAAAATGGGGTCGTTTCTGGAAAAGGGAGTAGAATGAACAGATTTTTTTGTGTGTAGTGAAGGGAGGTATTCAGAGCCTGATTACACGCTGATAGGAAGGATCCAGAGAGAAAGTCAGTTAACAATACAGCAGAAAGAGAATGAAGTGTTAACCTGTAGTAGGCAGGAAGGGAAGAGCTAGTCTGGGATGTCTGGCAGCCCACTGCAGGCCTCGGGGAAAGATGCCTGTGTGGACCCTGGCCAGCTGTGAGGGGATAGGAAGAGTGGGGTCGAATTGAGTTGCTTTTCTAATCTCTATGAGGTAGATAATGGCCATCAGCTTACAGGTAAGGTAAAGGCTGGTGTGCTGGTTGCTCCAGAAGAATGGGAAGGTGATTACGCTTGTTTCTGAAGATGGGTGAGTGAATAGACCAGGGAAACAGTATGCTTGCTGACAAGCGTGCAGGTAGCGCAGGAGTTGACTTACCACATAGGTAAAATGCATGCCCTTTGGCTGCAGCTTCTCTCTCTCCAGCCAGTGCGTGGTACAGGCATGGAAGAAGGTCGGTGCTTGGATTTAATGACAAACTGCGGTTTAGCCAGCATGCTTGAAGAAGTCTAAAAAGCAGATGTCAACTTATGATTACTTGAGTGACAAGAAAAAAAAAACTTTTTTTTTCAGTTTCTAATACCATTCCCAGGGGTAATCATTCAACCATAGACCTCAGTGTAGAGTATGGCTATTTTTAAATATTAATTTTAATATAATATCCATTTAAAGCCAGGTATTTAAATGCAATTAACAGCTTTTATAAGCTGAGGCAGAAGACTCTACTCAGGCACATTTGATGTTTTACAATCATTAAAAAGAAAAATTGGTTAATTTTTTTATTGCTCTGATAATGTAACAGTTAAATTTTTGTTCTTCACCAGGTTAAGGAAGGTTGCTACTTAACAAGTGTGAGGTAATTCTGACAGTTCTGGTTTTCGATCGCTCGGATTTGAGGGCCAACTTCTGTAATATGTTAGTTCCACTCTGTGAAAACGAAACAGATGGATCAGTGACTTCCATCCAGTGTGGTTTCAGGGGTGGGCAATTCTTTCTTGATAGGAAGGGGTTGTCCAGGAGCCTAAAGTACCTGAGATCATTCTGTACGTAGACTCAAGGTGTGGCCTCCTGCAATACATACCAAATAGCATCGTGAGAACTCTGCTCATGAGAACGCTTCAGCTCTAGTCATCACTCTTGTTTTTCTTGTACTTTACCATATTAACACAAAAGATAGACAGTGGAGGCTTGAGTCTATGGCGTTCATATTGGGTGAGTTCTGACCAAAAGTAGGATGTTGAAAATGACTGTGTCTCTGCAGTAGGCTCTGACTAGGTCAATTCCCATACCCTCTTGGGGACAGTCGTTTGGCTTGTAACTCTAATCATGTCAAAGCTTGTATCTGGAAAAATTCTTGTGAATAAATGGAAGATTCATTCCACGGGCTTCATAATGTTTCTGAAATCTGACTTCGTTCTCCAATGTCTCATCTAAAATTATTAATTTTTTAAAGATAAGTTTATCCCTCTGAATAATTAATAATATAAAGTTTGTTGTTTATTGTGTTAGGGGATCTTGGGGATCATAATAAAGAAGCTGCATACATTTTTTTTCTCTAGGCCTAATAATAACATTCAAGGTTATTGCTTTATAGAAGAGGAAACTAAATCATAGAAGGTTTAGTCACAAAACTAGTTGATGGTCCTAGTAGGAACTTAGAGAGCATGTACTTGCTCCTTATAGTTATAAAAAAAAAATCAGTCGTCTTCCTGGCATCTCCATGTTTCTTAAAGTTCCTTCTGTACTATTGCCACTGATAAGTATATATTTATTTCTATAAAGGATGCTTCCTATTTTGTTTGTGACTTATTGCAAAATGCAAAAAAAAAAAAAAAGTGGAACATGAAGATGTTTTGCATGGCTAAGGAGTAGCCTTCAGACTGAGACAAAATCCCACCCTGTTTTCTTTAGTCTGATATTTGATGCTCAAACGATTTCTGACATGAGATAGCACAAATGATTTCCTCTCACGATGCCCTTGTTTGAATTGTATGGTTCCAAACAAACATGCCGGTCTACTTTCTGTGAAGAGACCACTTAAGACATTTTGCCTGGTAAATATCCTAACTTTTATGCTCTTTTAGGGCATCCATGTGAAAACGAGCATCATTGTCAGCTATAGGAGGAGATAGTTGGCTACATTCTGATAACTCTGTTTTCCACTGTAGTTGATTCCAATTTACTTGCCAACAATGCCAAACATCAGCCTGAGGGGGATAATTAGGGAGTGTAAATGTGGCTAAAGATTTTTCTTTGCATCTGGAAATCAGGAGCACTGATCCAGGAATATGCTTCTGTTTCAGAAGGACTGGTTCAGGACAAGCTTTGTAAACGGCTTTCTTTTCAATGTCTCTTCAGTTCAAAGGTTTGTGGGTAAAATCTATGGAAGGAAATTCATGCAGGAAAGAGGGTGGAGATGGAAAAAAAGTTCACGCTTATGTCACAGTCTGTGGATAAGAAGGAATTTGAATATTAACACACAAGCTTGAGAAATAAATGCTCTGTCCAGCAACCTTAAGAGTTGGCAGCTGGCTTGGGGCTGATAAGGAATGCTGGTGGGGGGGCAGGCCCTGGGAGGAACTAGTTCCCAGGGAAGGCTCTCATCTCTGGCTGGCATTAGAAAGAATTACAAAGCGTGATTCAGAATCTAATTTTGTCAGCTGGTGATTGGCTCCCAGGAGGCACTGGCCTCACATTGTGTTCTATTAAGTAATGGGAATTGACTTGGGCTCTTTTTCTCTGCTTCATCTCTGGCACCCCATTTTCCTTTCAGCCCCGCCCCCCCACCTCTGCATCTTCAGCAGAAACGTAGGTGTGCTTGCTTACATTCACACCCCAAAAGGCATTTGTAAATGTCTTTGCAATGAACAGATATGAAGCATAAAAAGGATGCCAATACGCATTTAGTTTTTAAATTTCATTTGAATTGTTTTACTGTTTGTTTGCATTGAGCATAACAAAATCCCCATGTTAGGATGGGCAGAGGACAGGTGGGATGGAATAGTTTAAATCAAACCCACTCATTGACCACTGCCTACTTGGTGGCTCAGTGCAAGAGCAGGTTTTACCTTGGGCACAAAGGTGAAAGTCTGTGCAGAGATGCCAACTATACACACCATTTGGCTTAATGTCTCAGAGACAGAACCAAACACACATTGACTCTCTAACTAGATTTTAGTTTCTGTCTCTGAGTGCCTGATAACTGTCAAAGCGTCTGTTTGTTCTTTACAAAATGGCTTATATCAGCAGTGATGAAACTCATTTTAGAGGTAGCAATTTGCGCAATTATAATCAGTGGCATTATTTGTTCAGAGGACCTACAATATGGATTTTATTATCTTCTTATGTAACCAACAGGAGTTAGGTTCTCGATGAGTTACGAAACACGACCCTTTCCCCTTCTTTCTAAGATTTTCAGAACATTGTACTTCTCTCTAGATTCCAGAACATAAAAAATATGATCAATGAGTAAGGGTAATGTGTTCTTTGGACAGAGAATTTTAAGTTCAAAAAAATTCTAAGGATACTTTTTCTCAAAATCAAAGATCTATTGTTTTAAAAGAAATAATTTCCCTGAAAGAAATTGTAAAGACTCCTTAAGAAAAGCTGAACAGTCTCGGTTCTTGTTGGCTTTTTCTCGTGCTCTTAATTATGTCTACTTCCGGTGGAGAAAGCTATAGCCTCTTTCTGAAGAAAAGGCCCCATGTAGTACATCAGGAGACCTGGATTCTATTTTTGTCCTGGCATGAACTAGCCATAGCAATTTGGCCAAGTCACTTTCTGGACAGATTTTCTCATTTGTAAGAACGAAGGAATTGGCGAGTTCAGAAGGCAAATGCTCTTGGCTGGCAAGCAGCTTCCAGATGTGTTTCATGTGGCACATGGATTATTTTCTTAAATGTTGTATTTAAGTTCCTGTAGAGAGGCATGCATTTCTCAGTTCAGTAATGTCCTCCCAACTTCTTCTTACTCTGTTCTTAGGTATGTATGTATGTGCTTTTTTCAGTTAGCTTTGACACATCACAAACAACCTCAAAACTCAATTGCTTCAGCTACTGTGGCAAGAGTTAGCTCCAACATTCTAGAGTCAGTCATTTAATGAACTTAGTGGGGCAAATCTTTTGAACTTACCTAGGATCCTTTGCTTTTCTCTGACCACTGGCATTTGATGAGGTGTCTTATCTTCTGCAGTTGTTCGTCTGTTGCCTGAGACAATAGCTATTTATGACCCAAGTCATCATCCAGCAGCTAATTTGATCTCCCTCACGGGGCAGCATGTGGGCTCTAGGGCACAGGGACTGACGCTCACACTTCCTGTGCTCCATGTTGTTCTGGCACTTGGGCAGCCTCAATTCTGTTGTCCTGTAATGTCTAAGGTAAATGACAGAGATCCACTTCTTTTCAAAAGATGAGGGAACAGAGTCCATCTCTGAAAGGGAGGAGCTGCAAAATATTTGGCCATTTCTGTAATCCAGTGTGATTTATCCACAGCATTTGCCCTTGCGAACTGTGGCCTGCATGTTCCTAAATTCATCCTCAGACTGAAAACAGGTCACAAACAAAACAAAAAAAGTACATTTGTATTTCTGTACCGAGGGCATAAGCATAATCCTCAGGGAGGTGCTTCAAAATAAGCTTATTTTAGAAAAATATTGACAAGTACATAGTGAATAGAAAAACAAGTTCCCTGATGTTAGGGAAGTTTTGCCCTCTGTAACCAGATATTTGTGCCACAAACTGGAGTTTGAACTTCAGTCACACCCCTGTCATACTCATTATATATCTTTGAGCCGTTGCTCAGTGATGGCAAGATGTGGGGATGGGATTCCTAACAAAGACACCGTAAGTCTTCAACTGCATTTCTGTTTATCCCTGAAAACAAAATATGATTTGAATCTCTTTTAAGGATTAAAACTGTTTCCCTCAGAATGTTCTTATTATTAATGATAAATTTTTGATAAATTCCTTCTAGATTAGATAGCTGACTAATGATCTTTTATGTATAGTGTGGAGAAAGTTTGTCCAATTAAAAATGCAAGTAGAATAAATTCCAATTAATAAAGCACAGGCTTGATGTATTATAAAATCAACCATAACCTCTATGTCTATACATACAGAATTATTAGCAACATTGATAATGCAATACGTACCTTGCATTTGGACATTCATTATATTCAAAGTACTATTCTAGATACTTAAGGACTGGAAGCACTTATGAAAAAAATGGCCCTTTTGTCAAAGAGCTTCCAGGCTACCATAATCGTAAGTAGTCATTGTGATAGGGGCTACTTGAATTGGAAACCCCTGTGAAAGAGTTGTCCCCAAAGTAACTTGGAAATTAAGGTCATATTTTCTTCTACCACAGGTATTTCGCCTGCATCCAGTAGTGGGGGAAATACCTTGTGCCTTTTTTTTGAGTCTAAACAGAAGAGCTCCAGTGAGATCTTATCTTACTCTAGTCTTTTAGGGAGGCGAACAGACAAGACACAGGAAGAACAATATCTCTTCTGTAATAGTTAGCTAAGAATGCGTACTTTTAAATGCAAAGCAAAGCAAACATTATTTGTGCTGATAGGGAGAGGGAAAGAGAAGAGAGATTGCCAAAGGTTTGCACAGAAGAGGAATCTAGGGAAATAACTGATGATATGAGAGATAATTTCAGGGGAAAACATTTATTAAGCATAGAGGTGGACAAAGTATGAGAAATAACACTAGAAGGGTGATTCCAAATGTCTGAAAAGTTTTTGAGGTGTCTGCGTGTATTTATAGTTAGTGTAATTAAAATACAATATGTACATGAATATTTATATATGTGTGTCTTGTATTTTTGTATTGTGTTGTGTTTGTATGTATATACCTCCTATACTGACAATAATTAAAAACGGCATTATTACCAAACCTAGACAAGCCCCTGATCTAGAGAGGTGAGGTTCAGGACACCACATTTTAACTCTTCCAGGAGATTATGTTACATGTAAAACTTTGAGAACCTCTGTTCTCACGTGGACTCATACATTTTTTAAGACTTTTTTTTGTGACAGTCTTACTCTGTAGCCTAAGCTGGTCCTGAATTTAAGGCTTTATAGAAAACAAATTAACAGAACTTAGATTTTGCATTTGAAAAAGAATTAGAATATGTAGCGTTTATAGTTCTGATCATCTGTTTCATGGGAATTAGAACCAGAAGACAAAACTATATGGGCAAGTGTGTGTGATGTGGTTTTGACATAAAGCAAAATCCCTAAGGCAAA
Organism: Ctenodactylus gundi; assembly: GCA_004027205.1. Lineage (NCBI taxonomy): Eukaryota > Metazoa > Chordata > Mammalia > Rodentia > Ctenodactylidae > Ctenodactylus > Ctenodactylus gundi. The sequence continues at coordinate 79,072 of PVKB01003382.1, forward strand.
TGAAGCCATAACAACATTTTTTAACAAATTAGGATAATACATTTAAAATATTAATTAGTTTCTTACTCAGAGAACTATTAAATTTTCTTCCCTGTGTTGAAAAGCAGAATGAACAGAAATGTCAGAAATTGATTTCACTTTGCTAAATACAACTTTCTGATATATAACAGGAGAGAGGGAGAGGGGAAAAAGAAAGAAAAGAAAAAGAAGAAAAGGCAGTGAAAACAGAAAAGGAAACCAATTAAAAAGATTGTATAACAAAAGCAAAAACAAAAATATAACCTGATACCAATGGAAAAAATTGTTTTGGAGTGACAATTATTGCATTTATTAACTGGCAGAGAGAGAGAGAGAGAGAGAGAGAGAGAGAGAGAGAGAGAGAGAGAGAGAGAGAGAGAGAGTCATCTCTGTTTTCATTACTCAATGCTGAGTCTTGTTCAAATGTTAAGTCTTGGAACAGAGCATTGAATTCTCACCCTATATTGTATTTGTCCATAATACTTTGTGCTTAACAGCCACTTGCTAAATATTTGCTTAAAGTTTGGAGACAGGCATAAGCAATGCCAATTCATTGTATTCACTTATTAGATAATCTTTCCAAGTTTCCTTTCTGCCTCTTTGATTAAACTGTCCATTCCTATAACAAGTACTTGTAATCAAATTACAAAAAGAAAAGTCTACAGTGTCACAGTTTTGGACTTTCTGGGCCATGGTTGGCTGGCTCTGTTGCCTTCAGGTGTGCAATGAGTCAGGAGAGAGTGGTAAGTAAACCTGTTGACTTCTTAGTGACCACACCCACAGAGCAGAGGATAAAGGAGTAAAGGGGGGCGGTAAGGTCCCACTCTCCCCTTCCAAGGCAGTCCCCAAAAACCTGAGGATTTCTTTCTCACTGGGCTTCGTTTTGCAAAGACTCCACCACCTCTCAGTGGCACCAAGCTGGTGACCATGGCTTTTGGGGAAGCAATATAGATCCAATATATTAAGATAGCATTGTCTCCATCAAAATGTCTTACCTATTTGTTGCTGAGACAGAATACTGACATCCACACTTTAAAGAAGGAAAGATTTATTTTAGCTTAGTGTCAGAAGGTCTCACAGAGTCTAATCACAGGGCATTTGGCAACAGTGGAGGCAAATTGCAGAGGCTGGAGAGCTGCTTAAACCATTGTGCACAGGAGCCGAATGAAACAGGAGCTAAATGATCCTGGAGCGAAAGGCTGGAGCTTTCCCAGGAAGAAGCTGTAACAACCTTTCTTCTTCCTTCCTTTAATTCCATCAGGTGGCCTGTTGAGCACCTCACACCCGTGGTGTGTGCCCTTTCCTCATTTCCTGGCCCGTAAAGTCAATAACACATCTGAAAGCTCTGCCAGGGCCAATTCCCAGTCTCAACAAGGTTCACCCAGTCCTTTCAAGTCAGTCCCCAGACATCTGCCCCTTCTGTCCAGGCCCCTCTTCCCTAAAGTACAGGATTCAGTATACGTAGACTCTAGAGGGTAGGGGAAACTCTCGCAGATCCAAACTGTAGAAAAAATCCAAAAGACTTAGCTTGACCTTAAACTGTTCACACGTTGGCTCAAGTTTTCAAGCCGTCCTGGTTCTCCCTGTTATTCAGGCATTTCCTCCAGTTAGCGACTGGACACTAACTAAGGGTGCTGCACACCCTTTCAGCAACCTCTCCATGCCATTCACGGGAAGCGCGTCTCTTCTTTGCTCCGTCGTACCTTTCTTTCAAGGGCCAGTATCCCTTCTGCCTTTCCCGTAAAATTTTCTCTGAACGATTCTGTTATATTCCCATGCGTGATGTTGTACTTTCACCTACATTTGTCAGGCTTCTCGGGTCGGGGCTAGACCCTAATCTGCTTTATTTTTCACTCCACGGAGCCTTTTTGAATATTTGCACATAATACAAATGCTCAATAAATGTCCATGATTCAAGTCTTTGCTTTATGTAAGTGGAAGTATTTGTCACATGTCAATGGCAGCCTTCATATTGCTTGTTTGGGTAGAATCTGAAGCCCAGATGTCCTGAATGGAATTAATTACACCCCTTGCCTGATGCTATTTCTCTTTCTGTATTTTCTTCCCCACTTACTGACACCAGTATTAATTCAACTGTCCAAACCAAAAACCTCCTCTATTTGATCCCTTATTATTTTTACCTCCCACATATAATTGGCTGCTAAGTTTAATTGATTTTTCCACTGCTGCACACTGCCAGCTCCCTTCCCTGCCCACTGCCAGTGTCCCTCCTGGTCCGTGTCCTTGAGGACTCTTCCCAGTAAGTCAGTTTTCTGACGGATCCCTCCCGCTCCCCCCTCAGTAATCCTGCTTTTTGAGGGTCTCTGCAGTTAGACTCAAGAAGTATCATTGTTTTAGTATTCTACAAAGCATTAGGAATAAAGCGTCAGCGTCATGGTGTGTCATGCTAAACCCTTGCTCTTTGATCTCCTTCTAACCTGTCTTCTTTGCCTTGATCCATCTCAACCAAACACATGGTATTGCAAACATACATACATGCATTCTTGTGTTGTCTCATGCTATTTCCACAACCGGACAGGCCTTCCTTACTTCTCTAACTGTAGTCACAAAGCATATGTGATAGCATACTAGAAACTTCTATTGTTGTAATCATTATTGAGTGAATACTGATGATTATTTTCTCTGTGAAGTTTGTCTTGGTTTTCCCTTTGGATATTGTTGGTTCTTTTCTCTTTACTTATACTTATTAATGAATCTCCATTATAAAACTTTATTTTTTTGTATCGTGGTAGGCCGTTTACCTCTTTTTCTCTTACTCAGGAGGGATAGTGGCAGACTCACCTCTGTGTTCTCCCATGCCTCACTGACACGTTCTTAGTAATGGCTTTTTAGTTGTTTACTAGAAGCATGGAAAAGTGCTGAGGAATTGTTATTCCAAATGCTCTGCATTACCTCATTTCTTTCCTTCAGCCAATAAGAACAAGCATTGGGTGTTTCTGATGCATGACTTATTTTTGTAATTTATATTTTATTAAGGTGATATATGTACACAGATAAAAACATCTTAATAATGGGATTAGTAAGAAGAAATGCCTGTCCTTTAATCCTTAGGCTCATTGCCATTTTCTACTCTTTTAACTACTTCTGCTTTTAAAGCATTGTACTCCTAAATTTTATGTATGCTACATTTTTTTTTTTACTTTATTGGTGGTAGACATGGTCTATTGATTTGCAATTATACTTAGTAAGACAGTATTTATTTCTTTCTAGTAGAGAGGACCATGGTCTAATGAGGCCAAACAGCAGAGTTCAGTCTACACAATGCCAGTTGACTTTCAAAAGGATTTAGTTTGTAATTTGTCCTGTGTCAGCCACCAACTCTGACCACTGACTTAGTTTAGCTGACATGACTGTGGCTTGCACACACAGTTCTTTTGAAATTCCTCAGCAAAGCGTTGTAGCAATATCATTACCAGAAAAATTAAACCTATGCTCCGTGTCTCTCTAAAGAAAATTGTGTAGGTTTGTGTTTATGTCTTCCTGTCAGGATGCATCTTCGTGCCTCAGAGAGAAATAGTATCAAACATATGTCCCAGACTTGCTCATTTAGTTGGAAGGGGTCAATCTAAGGCACTATGACGTCGACACAGGGTTCTTTTCCACCACTGGCAAATACTGTGTGCCAAAGGTTGAGATGGGGCAAAGAAAGCAAAGGCATGTGTGGTCTAATTATAGACAGCCCGTGCTTAGAAAAAGCCAGGTGAGTTTTCATTGTTAAAATGCAGAGCCAGGTGATGCTTTGTATTACTAAGAGCACTGCTATCATTGGGCTCCTCATTGCTATGTCTGAGCCGTGTGTACACAGCCTCTGTGTGACTCACAGTGCTATCATCAGTGTGGGCCAAGGGGTATGGGCAGACATAGAGACCGAGTCCAGTGGGGCCACAGCCAAAGAGAGTTGGCTCTTGAGTCAACATTAATCTCTGTAGGATCTAAGCTGGGGAAAGCCCAGAGTGTCTCCATGCCCAAAGCCAAACAAATCAAATTTGGATTAGCATACAATCTGTATTAAATCAAGGGATTTCTATGCTAATTTTGAATGAGGGAAAAGCAAGAGTGGAGAAATAAAATAATACTCTAGCTCCCAACATTTTCTAAAGCAAAGCTTCAGCTGAAGTGGTTTCTGGGTTGCTTCACAGGGCATAGGTTTAGAGGGTGATGTTTTTCATCTGGCATGTCTTTGTCTATCACTTTCTTTGTGGGCTGTTGAATTGAAGGGAGACAGACATTACTCAGAAAGAGGATGGAGACTGTCTGTTTTCTAGTAACAAAGCTTTACTTTAAATGTCTACTTTGCCCCCTTTTTTCAGTAATGATGCAATAAAAACATCTTAGGATGCTTATGAGCAGACTAATGTTTTATAGATCAAGAGAGAGATTCAGATCCCTCAAGCTCCTGTAAGAAAGACATGAACTACGATGAGGGCCATACGAAAAAATATGTATATACATAAAACATTGGACTGAATTTTGTGATGCATGGAACAGCATTATTCTTTTCAGAACTGAAGCAGTTAAACTGCTCCAAATATTTTTTTTAATTCAAAAATCACATTTCATGGAATAGTATTGCAGTTTTTTTCTTTTGTGTGTCTAAGTTGATTGCATGCAGAAAAGAGCTTGACAAGTTGATTTATTTTTAACATTATATATATATATATATATATATATATATATATATATATATATATATATATACACTTGTATAAGATGGCATTCCTATATTTAGCTAGACCAAAACAATGCACGAAATTTTGAATATTACTTCCCACATGTTTACGTATGAAAGAATGAAAGTACTCTAGTGGAAAACAGGAGAAAATTCATCTTACTTGTACCTGTAGTCTTACATGAATCATAGAAAAATATTGATTTGGCCTATATATGAGGATTTCCCCTGTGTTACCTGTATTATTAAATGGGAAATAACTTATCTCTATACATTTTCAGTCTTGTTGCTCTTGCCTGTGATGATTTATTTTCTCCTACTATGTTCTCAAGATGAAGTTTGAAAAGTGTATTCTGATGTCCAGTGTGATGTGGTCTTGGGTGTGGAGTCGCACATTCAGAGACCAGTGTTAGAGTTGCAGTGTGGTCATGCATTTGCCGCGTGGCTTAAGTCTAACCACAGAATCATCTCAGGCATCAACATCGGCACCTACCGGAATCTGCAGGACACTGAGCACAAGGGTGGCTATGGCTCCCATTGGTGTGCACGTCACATAAAAGGTCTTGCGCCCACTTGGTGCATGTTTTCCCTTGGCTGTCAGGAGCTCCCTGGGCCCTACTTCAGAATAGCCATAGGTAAGAAAGACTCCACATCCCACTCGCTGTCTTTTCCCAGAGTCCAGCTGCCCTCGCATTCACTCATGGCTGGGAACGAAGAGCTCACCCGCAGGGGCACATGTTTTCTATTTGGAAAATCCGGATCTTTGCGGCCATTCTCATCAGGCTCTTGCACCTTCCTTTGAACTTGACAGCTTCGTAAACAAAACAATGCCTCCAAGTGATCCCAACGCCAGCATGAGCTGCCATCCCTGGGAAGAGGGTGTGGGAATCGCTGTTCCCTCTTCGCTTTTATTGGAAGCGACATATAGCATTTCTGCGTTAAATTAAATCGAACCCACATGGAGCTCTTTTACACAGAAAATGCGAGAACATGGGTTGTTGGCAGAGGGAGGGTAAATAAAGACCGTCTCACGGTGTTTGGGTGCTACGAAGATTGCTCTGTGCCACGGACCAGCGCTGACCACGTCGTTTCCAAGTGGCGAGGCTGTAATAAAGCAGCACGAGATCTCCAGAAGACGTGGTGTTAAAATTTGCGCTCAGTCCTCCATGGCCAATTTCACGCGTGCCCACGTCTCTATCTAATTGTGCTAACTTTCATGGACTATTTCGCTTCTTTCCATTTCTCTTCTCAGTTACTATGGAAAGGATTGACTCATGAGCCTGGGTGGAGCAAGAAATGATGGCAGTCATTCTTGAGTTTGAAATGTATTCTGGGGTCTGAAAACACAGGCTTGGAAAGAAGTCTGGGCTCAGTTGAGTACATACAGCAATTTAAGCAGAACTATACTAACCTAAATCGTTTAAGTTGGCAACATGTGAACTTCACGACAACTCAGCTGTTTGTGGGGCAACAGACTTATTGCTCCTGGCAGTGAAAATATGATTAGTTGTATTTTGTTCAAAACTTAGTAAACTGTGTAATGACATTACAAGTTGAAACATAACTCGATTTCAGATTTATAGCTCTGAGTCCACTTTGGCCGTCTTCAGAACTCCTTAGCTTACATTTCCTGCTCCCTGACATGTGATGCTCGTCTAACGAGGAATTAATCAGGGTTTACTGTGTGCTAGGCACTTCTCTAGAGGCCCGCGATATAAATATAGCTCAAAGTTGCCTAGAAATCTAGGAGTTCCAGTGCTTTGAAGTTATTTATTATCTACCAGCTTCCAGATAATAATTATAGTGTGGCCTCTGAGGTTCTTGGTGGGGGACTTTCTGATGACTTCACTCTTATATTCACAGAGAAAACTCTGAGTTCTTGGCAAGCACAGGTCCACCCCACACTTTGAGTGTTGAGTGAGGTTGCCTGGAATGTTCTAGGAACTTGGTACTGATATTTGCTAATGTATCTAGCATGTAATTACTTTCCTAAGTGTAAAGAGCCTTGCTTTCAAATTCTGTTCACATATGAGTGACTAAGAAGTAATTTGGAGGTGAAACAACAGCAACAATGTTATTTACTGCTTACAGTCATGCAAGTGTTTCTGAAAAAGAAATGAGAAGACCCAGGTTGAAGACCCACTCAGAGTTTTCAGTTCATAGAATGTTCTTTGATTCCATTTGTGCCTCATTAGGAAACTAAAAATATAGGGCTGTATGGAAAGCTAGGGCAAATTCTAATACACATTAACATTTTGCTTATAAGCATATCTTGTGATATTTTCTGTCGGTTTTGGTAAGTGTGCATTGCTAATGTATGTTCACTTCACCTCAACATCAGTCTACTGGCACTAAGTTGGTCATATCCGGCCATCCTTTAATGGGATCTACATTTCCATTACAGAAATTGATTATGTATGTTCTTGTTCTCAGGGCCTTCTATGTCTTTCATCAGCCCTGCTTGGGATTTGTTACATTCTTCTTTAGAAAGAGGCATCATTTCATTTGGCTTTATAGCTTCATTTATTTTGATTTTTACATTTATATTCATTATTTCATTTTTCAACTCTCTTTGGATTCATTGTCCTATTCTTTTCTTAACTTCTCGATGTGATGAACACTTAGGTTGCTAACCTTAACTCTTTTTTCCTTTTAGTATATTCAGTCAAAGCTATGGATTTCCATTTAAGCAAACTTTCAGTTATGTTCCATAAATCGGATAGCATTTTCATTATCTTTTTGCTTAAAACATATTCTAATTTCGAACCTGATAGATTTTCTGATTATCATTTTGTTATGTTCTTTACTGTGGTCAGGGTATAATATTTGTGTCATTTCAATTCTTTTAAATTAGATGAGAGCATCCATGTATCCCAATATGGGATGTATGCTCAAAAAGATACAGTGAATATTTAAATTAACAATCATTGTGTAAAAACGACAACGACATTAATTCTCTCAAAGTGTTCCCTCCCTCTCACCTTGAACTCACTCTACCGTTACTGCCACTTTCTTAAGCAGTTCTGGAAGTCTTCCTCTGTGTTTTTAGTTGTGCCTCAGTAGCTTCCTCGATGTTCTGAAGAGCTTCAAAATGTTTGCCATTCATGGTCATTTTGACTTAGGGGATACGCCAGAAGTTGCAAGATACCAAATCTAGTGGCTACTGTAGATGAGAACACACGGTGATATTTATACAAGCCTGTTTCCTAGTGGCGAGCTCTCACTTGCACCTTTCACTGTAGTTTTGATCACAACTTTCAAAGACACACATGAAACAAAACTTCCGTAATTAGAATTCACAAAGGGACAAGGGTGTTTGGAAAGGGGGTTGAGAGAAGTAGTGTGAGTGGGATTAATGGCAATGGATCTTCTACTGTCATCATTTAAAAAAAAAATTTGTTTTAAATAAGTGCCATATCTTTTGATCACATCTCAGATGTTTATTTTGGAAACATTCTGGAAATATTTGCAAATGAAGAAATTTCTGAAGTTTAACGCAATGAGGGTGGACTTGCTAATGGTGCTGTGTACATCTGTTCCCTGCTTTCTTGTACTTCAGTCTGCTTATTAACCAAGAATTTTCGTCATGACTTGCAGCTATTTGTGTCACTTTTCAAATGTTAAATGCATTTTCCATTGTTATTCCTGATGAATTATCCTTGTTTTCTATGTCTGGATTTATTTTCTACTGTTGTGTGTTTTAATTTTGTAGCTTTGTGACTCTTGTCACTTTAAAAAATCTCCCAGCTATTATTTTCTGAATTCTCTTCTGCCACATTTTCTCTCTTTTTGCTCGGGAATCCTGATGAGTTACATGTTAGAATTCCTCAGTATTTCCCAGTCATGTTTGCATTATTTTTCTTTAGAGGTTCCATAACATGGATTTCCTTCCAATCTCTTTTCATTTCATTAATTTTCTCTTCAGCTTTTCACGACATTGACAAAATCGTTCACTGAGTCTTTAAATCTATAATTGCATTTTTCCTACTCAGTAATTTCATTTAAGTTTTAAAATGCACATTTTATTCTAAAATCATTCTTCCTCTTCTTTTCTAAAAATTCTGAGTCATATTGCTCATTGTTTATTCCTTGCCCAGTATCTTCCTAGTGAAGACAACTTCGGGGTGTGGTTTTATTGTCTGTATTTCCTCTTGGTTTTCAGCCACCTGTTTTGGCCATATTATTTTTGGTATTCTGTTTGCTTATTGTTGTTGAATACTAGATAGTTGTGTTTAAAAATTTATGGATATGTTTTGGAGCCCCAGCTGATTTAGGTGTTTCTCCAGAAAGAAGTTCTCACTGTCATTAGAAGGCAGCTGAATTAGTCACTAACAATCTTGTATCAACTAATCCAAACGAAGGCTGAGATTACTTGAATCTGGGCTATGATGTCAGGGCTACATCTGCTTTCACGTTTTTTTCAGTATGATCTTTGTGATACCAATCAAAAGACCTAGGTATCTGCCAAAGATTTTCCTTAGCACGCAACGTGCTGTAATTTTTGTCTCCTTAGTGATAAGAATCTATGGATGTCTCTAATCATCTCTTCTTATCTTTTTGTTTTTCACTTTCAAAACAAGTAAAAGCTTTGAGAAGAAAGGTAGAAGTCAAATGTGAGGATCGTTTCTTTAGGCCTTTCTCTTTTCTCGAATTGTGAGCCTTCACGTCTTCAGTCCCTTGACAGATCTCCAGTGCCTTTAAATGAATTTAAAGATAGTTTTTCCCAGCACTTTTTGTTGTTGTTTCAGGGGGGTGGAGAAGGACCGGAGTGGCTTAATCTATCTTTTCCTGATGCTAAATCCAAAACAACAATGTTGATTCCATCTAGTTGTCCTGTCATACTCCCAGTTCTCTCTGTTGGAGAATCTACCTAGCTCCTCCAGCCTGAGAAGTACAAATCATCTTCCATTTGTAGCTTCCACGCTTGTTTCCCATTCAGATTCACGAGCACATCCTACTGGTTCTCCCAGAATATTTTTAGATTTTTTTGTCTTCATTGCTACTGCATTAGTTAGGATTGCCAAAGAGGCAGAACTGACAGAAATTAGAATGAAAGGGGATTGATTTTGAGGGCTTACAAGCCCAAGCAGACAGATAGGCGCACATGGCAGCCTGCACATGCGAGAGCTGGAGGGTCTGACGGCTGCTCAGATGTGAGGCAGAACATCCTCCAGGCACTGCGGGGCAGCTGGTGAGAGTCCACTGAGGATGTTGTTGTTCAAAGAACAATGGTGAAGACCAGAGGCTGAAGATCAGCCACATGTAGACAGAAGCAAGTCAATGTCCATGGTCAGTTTTGAAGGTGGGAACTTTCCCAGGAAAAGCTGTGCTGTAACAATCTTCCTTCTTCCTCTTTTATTTAGTTCAAGCTACCAGTTGGGCTGCCCACATCTGCCGTGGCTGTTCTCTCATTTACTGCCCCCAGGTCACTCACACACACCTATTAGCTGTGCCATGCATGTTTCCACATTCTTGCAAGTTGACATAATCCCTTTAAGAGTCACAGCTACCAAGAGTTTTGAGCCACTTTGGTTTCTGTTTTCTTGCATATCCTGGAATCCTCACAGTCATTCAGTGCCTGCCACTATTCATTTTTCACAGAGCAGCAGGAGTTACCATCACCTGTCTACCTACCTCCTCCTCCTTAGTGTAAATCACCTCAATCCCACAGTGGTTCACTTTAAGAGTAATATCCTACGGCCTTCACTGATGTGGCTCAATGTTTTGTCTAACCTATCTTGCACCCATCTAGTCCTTTTACACTACATGTCAGCTATAGTAGTCATTTACATTTTCTTAGCACATTTTATTTCTTTATAATTTCTTGAGCACACAAAGTGGTTCCTCTGCCTTTCCCTGTCTACACACTCCCTAGGACTTTTACACAAACTATTTCTATGTCTGCTCTTTTTGTATGAGATGTTTTATTTTAAGGTGTTCACTTAAATATTACATCTTAAATATTACATCTTTGAGATTTCTCACATTTTATAATATAGGTATCACAAAACAGAAATGTAAAAGAAAAGTAAAATGAGAAAATCAATAGTTAAGTCATGCTTTTGGGGGGGGTACTAAGCATAAATAAGCATAAATCTTTGCCTTCTAAGTACATTACTGAGCAATTATGGAAAATGTGCCTGCTGAGGTTGCATATATTCATGTTATAAAGGAACTTGGGAGGCTGAAAGACCTTAAGTTAGACATATTATAAAAAATAAAGGGAGAAAAGAGGAAGGATGATACAGCGGAAGCACTGCTTGGAAACAAGTAGGTGAGTGGTAGGTAGTGGGTGGCCTAGAGGTGAGGTGGAATCCTGGGGTCAATGAGATCGACTTTGAAGTTGCTCTTAAATCCAGGTGTGAGGCAAAAAGGGGGCTACAGGAGGGCGATGGCAATCAGGGTGGAGAGAAGGTAGATTTCAAAGGACAGTTCAGCAGGAATTGATGACTGACAAGACCGAAAGGATTTAGAGGACAAATGAGTCAAAGGTGGTCTCAAGATTTTGTGCTGAGCAGACTGGGAAGCTGGGAGTGAGACAGAGGGTGCCTGATGCCTTTGTTATATTTAGGTGTTGATTTGGAGAGGACAACAAGTTATCCTGGAACAGAACTGCCCTGGGAGAAGTAGAAAAGGAGGGAGTTTTGTCTTAAGACCGTAAAGCTGGCCGTGCAGTGACAGACGTCAGTGTCCCAACATCCCAGGGGTGGCTCTGGAGGGCCTTACTTTCCCTGAGAGTCAGCAGCCAGACAGACTGAAACCACAACGTCTGGCTTTAGAATGTGGATGGTAAGGCTCAGCGATCTCACGGTGCTCATCTGTTTCTTGACTTCCTTTTTCTGTGAGAAGATAGCAGGGACTTTGTTGACCATGGGGGAGATAAGAGGAGGTTATATTTTGGAATCCTCTTGCTATGGTTTTCTAACATCTTGGGCTTATAAAACTCTAAGTGTGTTTTTGCCTCAAGTACTTTTCTTATTTTTTAAACCCATATGTATTTTGAAGTCAATTTAACCCATATGTTTCTGATTAATTTATGCTTAGCTCATCAAAATGTTGTTTTAAGAAGAAAAGCTTATAAAAGAAAAAGAAGTCACGCTTCACCAGCCACTGATGAAATCAACCCCGGTAGAGTACAGTTTAGTCAGAACATCAGAGGAGCCCAGGGCACAATAGGGTACAAAAATTAAAATCTCAGTATTGTAACTCTAGTAAACCGAGCAGGTTCAATTCTTGGAGGTAAAAATAAGAGAAGATCATTGGCTTGCTGTGTGTTTTTAATTTGATTTCTGGTTGTACTGATTTGTTATTTGAATTAGCTGTGATCTCTTACTGAATTCATACAGTTGTTCATAAAATCAAGCAGTGAGGTAGCAAAGGTAGGATAGAAAAAGGATAGATCTGTTTTTACAGTGTGTATATATGAATGTGGTTGTGTCATTGAATAGGCATTGCCGTTGTCAGTCAGAATAGACTATGAGAATTTTAACAATTTACTTATCTTATGTATTTGGGACTTGGAGATAGAATTATGACGAATGGATAGATGGTCAATCAAAAGTTGATGTGGTATACATCTGCACTCAAGAATAAGAAAAGCAAGATTAAAAACTTCAACATGTTTGTGATTACATGCATTGAATAAATATCAAGAGAGATAGTAAATATTGAGCATCTTCTAGAGTGAGTATTTAAAGTTGTATTTCCTAACGCCGGAAAAGTATCATTGAAGTTGTAAACAGTTGTCAATAGCAGGCAATTTTGTTTACATTATTTCAAAATTTCTATATAATATCACTAATAGCTTATAATTGCCAACTCTTCACCATTCCTTCTTCACCCTCTCCATTTTTTCTCTGTTGTTGGTTTCACCCTATCTTCCTTCTGGTTTTACACTTCACACGCTGGATTATCTCATTGTCTCCAAGGTTGAATGTTTATCTGGGAACGAATGGCATCAGATCTACATTCAAGCTTGGGTACAATGCCTCACGTTCTACAAATATTCATCAATAGACCGATGGGTAGCCTATGCAAATTCTTTCATTCTAATGTCCAGGAGGTTAAAAGAAAAGATGGCTATTCTCCAATAGAAATTCAGCATTGTTTTCAGTGTCCTCTTCCTTCTGGTCCTGTGATCCCTGGTGTTATTTGTGCTATTGTCATACCCACCTTGTGACTCAAACCTAATATGTGGATCTTGGCCAAGATTTCTTTTTCTGTTCACTGTGAACATCTCAAGTTGACTTTTAACTCTACTTCTTAAGTTATTTTCACATTCTTACTCTGTTGTTCACTTTTGTCTTGATATTCTCCAATAAAAGAGCTCTGTCACCACTGCCCCATGTCAAAACCCAAAGATGGTCACTTGCCTCAGGGATTTACAATCCTTAATATTCTCTGTTATTTCCATGATGAAACCCAAGCCATCTCAAATAGTTTCTAAGATATGTGATAATCTCCTCCCATTTCTATTGTAAAGCTAGTTTGCTTTTCCCCTCTTACCTTATCACACTAAATTCAGTCATACTAGGTGTTTCAATTTTTCAACCACACTCTTTCCGTTTTTTACTTCCCATGTTCTTATGCATAAGTTTTCTTTTGCCAGATGCACTTGTATTTCACACAGTGCCTAGATAATTCCTATTCTTTTTTGAGCATATGTTTAAATATAACTTTTTTCTAAAGCTTTCGCTAATTTTTGTCCTATACTTTGTACTAGCCTTTGTAACTTTTATCAGCTTATTAAGAGTATTTGATTTCATTTTGATTGCTTGTTTAACTGGGTCCCGCCCTGCAAGAATATAAACTCTTTAAGGCAACGATTACTGTCATCTGTACTTACTCATCAATCTCCAACTCTTAATACGACCGGTATATCACACAGAATGAGTTATGTGTAGTTAGTTATTGAACAAATGAGTAAAATTTTTTAATGTATGTAATTTTAAACACATGGTTTCTTCTATCTGAAACGAGTTTCTTTTTCTTGTTGATTAATGCATTCTTACCTTTACTTTGACCATGTCATACCATCTCACAGATCTAATTTGCACAAATATGGATCCAGCCCAATTCTTCTCTTTAATGTGGCAAGAAAGTGAAGACCAGAGAAATACTTATTTATCAAGGGTGTATCTGCTGGCTCTGCTGGAGAACTGGGAAGCAGTAGTCCCCTACCATGCTATAATGCTCCAATAAGCAATTACAATTGAAGCAATCTCATTTGCAGTTGGTTTCCTTTATAAGGTAAAATTTATCATCTTGTGACATCCAGTCACGTCTTTATGCATATGTTTTAACAAAGACATATCCTGTTAATCCCTTTTTGATTATCAAAAGAAAACTTGCATAATCAGCGATAAGCTCTCATGTGCCATTTGTGAGAATATTAGCACAGGGAAGACATGGAGTTCACCGAGTCCTTTTTTTTCCACAGTAATAAAATGATCACCACTACACAGCACTGGAGTTGGGTCTTTCTCTGGGAATTTGGTATCTGTACTTTTTTTAAAAAAATGTATTGCTCCTCCCTAAAGATGTAAAGTTTCACCATTTATTAAGTCCTCTTGGCCAAGTCGAGGATTGTAGCATCCACATTCTCCCATGTGAAATATTTCCTAATCCCAACAAAGTTTCACATCTGCTCTGGGTAACTGGCCCACGTCCAAGAAATAGAAGCGTTCTTAAAGGGTCATTGTTGATCTCCAGCCAGCCTCCCTGACACTGGAGACTCCTTTCCCACCCTTCTTTCTTCTCCCCCGTATTTCTTCTTTTGGTTACTAGTTGACACCCCTCTACATACAAAGCACACCCCTCTATGCTAATATCTAGGAAGCGGGCCAGCGTTCCAATTGTGTTGCACTCTGTCTATTCTTTCCACACCCACCAGGAAGCCAAGAGCAGATCTGTGTGACTTCCAATTGCTTCTTGGCTACCCTAGTCTCATTTTTACCACATGGAAATTCCTCACTCATTGTAATCAAACTGAACTCCAACACCCAATAAACACTCAACTGGCGATTTGTAAAAATCCAGCTAATTCTCATTTTCTTGTTCTGCTCATATTTGTCGAAATTACTTTCTGTCCTGTTCTGGTGTGTTTTGGCTAACCTATCAGAGCAGATGAAGAGACTCTTGCCTATCTCAGGAGGAAGAGGGGCTGCAGTTGTCCCAAGGCACATTCACACTGGAGATGATACTCATTGTACTTTCATTGTGATCCAACTTTCTCTCCTTGTTGGAAGTTAAAGTTTAGTTAGCAATGAATTTCCTAGCTTGCTGGCCATTTTCAGTACTATTACCTAGTTTTTAGGCATAACTTAAAGTGGCAAAGTAAAAACAATGCGGATAGGCTCTTAGTTGGGGTAATACTTTGTTGTAGACTAAAGACTAAACAACCAGATATATTTGGTAGCAAGTAACAGAAAAATCCAATATAGATTAGCTGAAAATCTAACTCAGAAATAATGCAAAAAAATAGGAGCCGCTGGCTTGGAATTTGAAAAATCGGGGGCAGTTTGGCTTTCGACATGGCTGGGTCTGTGGACCAGAAGGTATCAGGATTAAGTCTTTCGCTGTCACCTGTTTTCTTTCGTGTTCATTCTGTTCTCAGAGTCTCCTAGCATGGTGGGAAAATGACTTCTCGCTCTTCTATGTGTGCCTCTTACTCTTCTAGTCGTTAGAGGAGAAAAGAGACAAGAGGCTACTTTTTAGAGATTTTTTTTTTTTCCTCCAGCAAAAGCGATATTATTAACTGACTTACATACTTTCTCTGCCCTGTGCAGAAGATGCTGATTGGTCAGGCCTAGGTCACATGTCTTCTCCAAGCTTCGTAAAATAAGAATAGTGCTGATACTCCTTCACTCAGGATTAGTGGAATCCTGTTACATTAGCAGAAGGACATATATACTTGGCAGGATAATGTAACTCATTGACATTAAAGCCTCATAACTGATTCTAGTGACAGATACCTAAGTTAAAATAAAAAGTTCGAACCCCGTAGGAAAAGAACAAGTACAAAAATATCTTTGGACGAAGATTTAAAGTCTGTTTAGATGACCTCTGTCACTGAATGTACACCTGATAGCTTACTAGTAAGACCATGACAGGCCCAGGGACTCTAGTGGAAATGAGCTAACTCTGTTCACAGATGGGCTTGAGTTTATTGAGTCATGTTTGTGGACAGAGATATAATTTGGCATCCCATGTGCATGCGGGGACAAAGCAAAATAATGACCTAGTATCCGTCTTGAAATAAATGCACCTTTATTTCCCCTATTTATTTTTAGTTGTGTAAAAGACACACCTGGGGATTTCCAAGGGGATATGCGGAGAGCCATGTGACTATTAATGTGTTTCCTGAGACAATGTGGAAGTAAGATCCACACTTGCCTCTGCCCAGGTCATTGGGAAATTGCATCCTGCTTCCTCTGCATAGGAGAAGAGAGAGTCGGGCGAAGGCAGGTTGTGGTAGTGCGATACCCTGGCAGTGAGACTGGCTATTCACACTGTTTCTCCTCCCCCCGCTTCCAGGCTCTGTGTAACTGGGTGATATGTATCAGTGGATTGAAAGTTAAGTAATACTGGGCTCCAGAAGGGCGATATTCAGCCTGCGCGAGAATGTGTTGAAGATGTGTTTAGTCATCGCGATGATTGGCTCTGCAATGGCTGCCCAGCTCTGTGATCACATGACGAATGATGGTATGTCTGGGAGTCTAGAGAACTTTAGCTACAGTTGGAAACAAAGCCCTTTCTTCTCTTCCCTTTTCTCTTGCAGACTTCTTGTTCCTGAAACTTAGGACATTTTTTGCCATTTTTGTTCTCAAGAGCCAAGCTGACTCTCAGGCTACTGGAGGACATTTTTCTCCTCTAACAATAACTCTGTAGGACGTTAGTGAGGTTGGTTTCATCAAGTTCTTAAAGTCTACAGTGGAAGAGTGGTGGTACCCCCCGTCCCCATTCCATTAAGAAAAGCTGAGCCTGTGTGGACAGAAGTGGACGCCATCACCATCGCCTCAAGGAACTTTTGCTACGGGGGGTGGGGAAGGAACCTTCCCTGCAGGCAGCACTCTACCACCAAGGCGCAATGATGCTGCATCTCTCACTGTGCCCTTGAAGGGAGCCATGAACCACTGGGCCTCACCAGCTTACTGTCCTGGGTCCCAGCGCTTTCATTTGGCTGGGCCCAGGCTTGTCCCTAACTGCCTCCTTTGTTCCAGTTCTTTCACTCTCATTTTGCCTCAGGCCCCTGAGTTGGGAACAGGCTCCCTTTGCAGTTGGCCAAGCCGACGGGGCTCCTTTGCTGGCTGGTCCTCAAGACTTTATCTTTAAAGGCATTCAACTCCATCTGCTCATTAAGGTCAGCAGTTTGCAAGGACAAGGGAGGCTTGCAAGCTTCAGATGAGTGGAAAATAGACCTCACATTTATTCTGAAGTCATGAAGACCCTCACCTCCACACTGCTTTATCCTGTTTGTAAGTAATTTCTTTAAAACAAATAAGATTATATTCTCAATAATATTACATATAGCAACAAAAATAATGTCTAGGATAGTGTCCAAATCATTTCACATCCTATGTTCTTTAATTCTCAAATGGTCATTACCATAATATAGATAGGAAAACAGATTCAGAATAGTTACTTCTTTCCAAAGATACACAGCTGGTGAACAGATTGCCATATAAAACAAACTCTGCTATTAGCGATAAGCAGATTGGCCAATAAAAATTGATTTCTTTAATTGAAGAAAGTCAATTTTGCATGGGTTGTAATCTAGAGAATAGTTACATAAAAAGATTGTGGTTTTTATACTTTAAAAATGTACCAGAGCTGGATTCCCCAAGGTCCTGGCTCATCATTCCATATTTAATATTCTCTACCTGAACCCTGAGTGGACGTGACAGTTCTCACATGCTTCCAGAGCAGAGCCTGCTGGTCGTCCGTTATTGTCCCTTCAGAGG
Organism: Ctenodactylus gundi; assembly: GCA_004027205.1. Classification (NCBI taxonomy): domain Eukaryota; kingdom Metazoa; phylum Chordata; class Mammalia; order Rodentia; family Ctenodactylidae; genus Ctenodactylus; species Ctenodactylus gundi. Next base: position 96,742 of record PVKB01003382.1, read on the forward strand.
CTCCAGGTTTTACTTCCTGTCCTTTGTCTGTGTATCCACACCTGAATTGCTCTATCTTATTTAAATTGAGAAGTTGATGCCCAATTCAGCCAACATATAGCTCAACACTCACATGAGTACTTCCCACGTGGACAGTCCTGTCAGTCAGGGTTTGCCCCTGTTGTCACTTATTTCTAGGACTGGTAACTAAGACATTTGTTCCTGTTGTCGGTCTGCGTTGATCTCCACAGCAGGAAGTGGTATTCAGTAACCTGTGAGTGTTTCCTTGACATCCACTTGAAACTTCATTCTCTGTGTGTCAGAATAGTGATTTGTTCTTGACTGTAAGGCAACGTTTGATTTCACTTCTTATCCTTTTTTCTTTCCTCTCTTTAGACATAAAGGGAAAATATGAATCATATGTTATACGAGGAACGTTTAACCTGTGTTATTTATTATTCACAAGCTTGGGGAAAAGTCACCAAAATCTTTAAAAATTTACTTTTCTCTTCCCTGGGTGCAGAGAGTTGTAGCTTGCCCTCTTCTTAGACCCAGGTAAGTGGTTATCAAGTGAGATTTGAGGGTTCGGTTTGCCTAGGTGAACCCATGGAAAATGAATCTCATGCACTGGTGCTTATGCATCCACAGGAAATTCGTGGAGGTGTTCCTGGAACTGAAATAATTAACTGTTTGCTTGTGTTATTTCACAATCCCCTATCTTCCTTTTTTAGAGACAGGGTCTTGCTCTGTTTCTGAGGATGGTCCTGGACTTGCTGTGTAACTCTGGTTGGCCTTGAGCTCACCACATTCCTCCTGCCTCAGCCTTTTGAATGTTGGTATTGCAGGTGCGCACCACCACACCTGGCTTATATGGTGCTGGGGAATCAGTGTATTTCTCAACACTTTAAAGAGTTTTCCAAGAGTAAAAACGGAGGCAGATACTGATAAATTATAATAGTGATTCGAGGTGACTTGGACATAGATGTCTTAAGAACAGATGATGTGATTGGGTTTGATTAGATGTGAAAGGACACATGTACCTCAAAATGAAGTGGACGAGTATCAGAAATAGGCTCTTTCCTGCTTCTCTTGAGGCTGAATATAATTGACGTGCCACTTAGAACACAGAGTAAATGAAAACAAACTGTGTATCAAGCAACATGAAAAAAATACTGTGGTGCAGAGATTATTCCTGAGGAAATGTGTGGTAGTGACACGGTTGATGCAGATTTCTGGTGAATAAAGAGCTGTGTGATGTTGTCCACAACCAAGCGTTTGGAAAACCAGGTAAGAAAATCCATTAACTCAGACTCTCCAAGAATGGACAAGCTCTGGGAAGGCCATTGTTGTGATGAGGACAGACACCCCTTGGATTTTGTGGAAAGGCAGAATAACTAAGCATGCTGTGAGAATCAGGGCATTGTCCCCACCCTCCTAAATAAGAGTCTCTTCATCTGCACACAACTCAGCTGGACCTGAGGCACCATGAAAATGAGCGTTTGTGTCAGGAAAGCCGGTGGATTCAGAGCAGGAGGCATAACAAGAAAAAGAATAAAGGGAGGAAGGGGTGAGGAGGGCAGGAAGAAGTGGAGGAAGGAAGTGAAAGCAAAAGTATATTGTTATTTTTACGTTTTTCTTGTCAGAACTTATTTTTACTTAGTCCTGTCCTTTCTCATTCAGGACGCTAACTCTGGATGTAAATGTGGGTAAAGGGAACAAGACTATTAGAAAGGGTCCCTTGTGGCTTCCCTCAAGGTGATGCTGCTGCGTCTGGAGGAATAGCACAGCAGCTAGAGCACTTGCCTAGGGAAGCACAAGGCCCAGAGTTCGATTCCCCAGAACCACATAACCTGGGTATGGTGGGACATTTCTGCAATCCCAGCATTCAGGAGGCCGAGGCTGGAGGGTTGCCATGAATTCAGTGCCAGCCTGGGCTACCTAGTGAGTTCAGGACCAGAGTGGACTACCAAGCGAGACCCTGTCTTAGGGAAAAACAACAACAACAAAACCAGAGAATTTCATTGAGGAAGCCCTATGTCCACACTCTGGTCCTTCTATCGTGGGCATTACCTTTCCTCTCTGAGCATCAGCGAGTCAATTGATAGCTGGCAATTTTATCTTTCTTCTCCTGGTGCCATGGAAACCACGCGGTGGTTGACTTTGGCAACTCTTATTCAGTTAGGAGCAGCGCCAGCGAGGACTCAGAGAGGGAAACTTACCTACCCTTCTCCTCCGGGATCCACGCAAGTGAGATCTCCACCGAGGCCAGACTACAACAATTCTTAGGACATTTTGGTTATTACGATTTCCCCCCAGAGGGACCAGTTAACATTTTTGAAAAGAATTGTGAGTACATTTCTTTGAATTGGTGAAGAAGACCAAACACATAGTTTTAAGATGACACGAAGCAATTTTGAAGCACTCACCTTCTTCCTGAAGTACGGTTCCCCTTAGTGCTCCAAAACCTGCCGGACGGAAACCTGGCTGTGTATTTCACTTTTCATGCTGATTTCTCTGACTTGCTTCCGTCCAACCTGGATGTTTTGCTGGAACCCTAAAGGTGTCTTTATGTTCCAGGTGATAGTGCATCTGTTTTCTCTAGTGGGCTACTGCTATCATACAGTGAGGACAGAATCTAGCCCTTGGCATCCCTTGTACTTGAGGTGAAGGGCCTTGGAAATTCCCAAGTCCATAAATTCTAAGCTGTCTTGGGAATTCTAAACCGTGTGAGCCATGGGGTCAGCATGCCTAATTCAAGTTCTAGTTCTCTTGCATGCTTGGTATGGCACTATTAGTAGTTCCTTTAATTGGTCTCTGCCTTTATCTTCTACAAAACAAAGTTACAATTATTAGTATCGTCTTGGCCAAGTTGTTAGAGCTAGATTTCTGACCTTTAAAGGGCCCAGATCCTTTTCCACTACTCTAAAGTTAGATCCAGAATGAAAAAGCCAAGGAGCAAACAGCATTGCTGTCATACATAATTCTTTTTGTCTAAAGGGAAGAATAGATTAATGCTCTAATGACAAATGATTTATCTGTTTCCAGGATGTACCTGGGCCACATTCTCTCCGTATAATCCAACTGCGTGGTAGCTGTAAACACTGGAAGCTCTGAGACATATGCCAAAACCACTATCTATTATCTTTCCAACAATGACAGGGCTAAGTTTAAATAATCCTTTAAAATTTATTTGCTACTTTATTCTTTTTTCTTTCTCTTAACACAGTAATGAGGGCACTTTATCCCATGAATCATATCACTTATTTTTGGAACTAGAAGAAGGAAAGTCATGTTTTTCAAAAAGTATAATTGCGTTAAGGACTGCAAAACAACTTCTGCCTACACAATAGTCTCACAAGTGCTTGCTGATACTCTACCTAGGTTTAGAAGATCATCAAGTTTCATGAAGCGAGGAGTGTTTGTAACCTCAGATAACTACAACCACTTATCATCTGTATTTTCTGGTTCATATGTGCTATAATCTTAAAGCCCTGAATTAAACTTGGAAATCATTTAGCCTGGCTCCTATTGATGATCAAATTTCAAACCAGATAATTTTACAGATGACGGATTGACATGTTTTCTGTTCTATGTTAAAAGGAACATTTTTTTAAAAGCTCCTTCAAATCCTCTTCCCATATTTACTAAAAGCAGTGGTGAAGTCAAAGGTCATGGTTCTGGGCAGATGCTTGGAGAGATCGTGTTCCTAACAAGACCAGGCGACAGCTTTAGTGGGGGCTAGTTCCTTGGGGGCCATCACAGTCATTTCCAGTTACTTTTAGCACTGAGAACTCACACAAGAACCCTTTGAGGCGTTTTTTCCTTTGCATGTCATTATCATTAGTAACCCTTCTGATAGCAGCCCATTTTTTATGCTTCCTTTCCTGCTAGTGTAACTTTTTTAAAAACTGTAAGTGTTTGGAATAATTCCACTCCTCTTTTCTTCTCAGGGTTTGGCATATTCCCTAGTGCCTTACCATTCCTTCATGTTCTTTGGAAGTCTGATGATCTCTATGGAATCGTGATGGTTAAGAAGAGTGGATCTTTCCAAAGCAAGTATCCACTGTCTGAATATATTATTTTTTCTTTCAAGGTGCAAGGTATTCTCTTACTTAGAAGGTGCTGGACATCTCTCAAGGTATTGACTGATCCTGTGAAGGTATACTTTGGACTCAGAAGTCCTTCAGAGATGACTCTAAAACTGAATGTCTCCATTTCCTATAACTGATTGGGGCAAAATATTTTCCCCTCTGAGAAATGGGGGACAGAATGCCAAGTCCAGTGGCTCCTGTGAGAACTCACAGAAGCAATCCAAAACACTTAATGCTGCCTGGTGAGTAGTAGGGACTCTGCGTTCTTCATGCCTTTGGAGTGAGCTCCACTTAGGAGTCTCAGAAATGAGTTCTGCCTTGCTTGGACACAAAATGAAAACCAGAAAGGCTTCCTCTTCACCCTGTGGGTGGGGTATTGCTCCTCTATGTTATAATTCTTTTTAATAAGAAAAGGGCGTCTTGAATGGGGTGGGAAAGGCTAGCCCACATGGCTGGAAGTCATGGAACACAAGATACACTTTATTACGTGGCGTGTTTTGTACCCAGATGTGCACACAGATGTGGTCATCAGGAGAGATAACTAGTTTACAAGCCCTCCCTGGAAACTGCTCGTAGTCCTTAGCAGAAAAATGACTTTCAGCCAAATCCTCCACTGAAGCTCGGCCCATGATTAAAGTGCTTCCAACTGTTCCACACTGCGAGGCATTAGAAAGGAGAAATGACCAGCAACACATTTGTAGCCAAGAGGCAAGACCAGAGGTCACCTACAAGGCTAAAGTCTATTAAAACAAGTACTGTTTTCTGACTTTTCTCTCTAACTTTCTTTGCCCCCCTGTGTTTTGGTCTCCTCCTTCCTCCCTCATTTGGTTCCCTGCCTTCCTACCTTCCCTTCTTTCTCCTTTCTTTTCTCTGTTTTGCTTCTTGGTCCCCTATCCTTTTCCTTTATCCATAATAAAAAACATCATTGCATGTCGAGGATAGATTGCGCAACATCTGGTCCTTCCTGGACGTGTCACTGCAACACATTGCCTTTCTGAGTCTTAGAGTGACTTCTTTATCTCAGCTGGTGGTATATGACAAAGTGATATGCAAATGACTAAGACACTAAATATAGACAGTAAATAGAACACAGAAAAAAAAAAACTGGGTTCAATTCTAGTCTGTCTTATTCTTGGCTATATGGCTTTTCCACACAGGGTAGTTGGGTAGTTTCTGATGCTGGTAGGGGATCAGTACATGAAAACAATATGTCTCTATAAAGCATACAGAACTATGGCTTGACTTACGTAAGACTGTCTGTAATCTGAGTCCAAGACAGAGATTCAGGTAAACACAATTTGCTGGGATGGAGATTCAGGAAAAATGAGAGTGAGGTGAGCAAATGGGGCAGCTGAGGACCCGGGGAAGGTTGCTGCCTTCTCTGGAGTCTGGATTAAGCCTCACTGCAGTGAGATCCTGGATGGGTAAGTTGTTCTTATCTGGAAATGGAGGCATGGCCTCTTGTTTTCTTCGTGTCAGGTGGTCCTTGGTGGATGGCTGCTTGTCAGGTAGGGAAGGAGGTGTGACCTTATGGGCTTATGGTTCCCATTTGGTCAAGAGAAATTCTCTGGAGAAGGAGATAGTTGTGAACTAGTCTCTTTTGTTCCCCAAAGTGGGATAATCATCTTTTCCTACTCACTAGGAGCATTGTGAGTTTGTATTTATTTTATCTTGTTAAATAGGTGTCTATGATGTAGCTTTCTGTGTTAACTTTTCAGCACTGTGGGAAAATACTGAGAAAAACAACGTAAAGGAGAAAAGATTCATTTTGGGTTACAGTTGCATAGATTTTGGTCCATGGTTGGCAGCTCTGTTAATTCTGGGCCTATTGTAAGAAGAACTTCATGGTAGAAGGGCACGAGAGGGCAGAGCTGCTTATTTGGTGGTGGCTGGAAGAGAGGTTGGGCGTGTGGATGTGCTTCCCTTGCTTCTGCATTTGTTTTATCAGCCCCACATGCTACTGGATAGTGACATGTTTGGGGCAGGTCATCCCCCTCAATGTATGCGGTCATCAGTTGTCACCTGCCAATCACCTCGGGAAACACCCTCTCGCACAACGCCAGAAGTGTGCCTTACTAAAGCCCCAGGTGGTCCTCAGTCCAATCGAATTGATAATCTTCTGTTTATCACTCTGCCCTTCCAAGTCTGTTATACAAGAAAAATATAAATTAACCTTACTTTATGACCAAGACCCCTACATCACATAAACATGAAAGCTAGGATCAGCTTCAATCTGACTCAAAAACTAGTATTTCCCTCAATAACTTAGAGTAACACACAAAGAAAAAAATTTTTGAGTATTAAGGATAAAATCAATTGAGACAAAATTGACTTAATTTATGCATCATGTGTAAATATTGCAACAAAGGAATAACATAGATGTAATCCAACATCCTTATTTTCCACTGTAAGGTAGATAACTTATGGGGACTACAATAGAAAAATAGATTCCAGATATTTGTAAAGATAAGAAATATGCGTTAGAGAGGAAATCAAAGAATCATTTGCAGTATTACACCCCTCTCCTCTAACTCTGTTTCACTCCAATTCATTTCTTTCCTTTTTTCCTCTTTCAATTACATGCCCAAATCCACACCCAAATTTTCACAGCGACAAACGATGTAACTCTGGTTCCCATCCCAAACGGAGAGTTGTCCAACTTATTTCCTTCTGTCCCTCCCAAGCCTTGGCAACTCTGTTGAGTGGCCCACTCAGACGCCTTAGAGGGTGGTGCCTCCCACCCCCTCAAGCCACACGCAATAAAGCCGTAGTCATTTCATGCTCTTGGCTTTGTCATCATTTTGATTTCTTGAACATTACTTTGTCATGAACTCATTTCGCTTATGTAAGGACAACAAGCCAAGGATAGCTTAGGTGTGTCTCTGGTTCAGGAAAAACAACAACAAAGATACCACTGCTATTACCCAGTGTCCAGGAGACAAGGACCGCCTTGCCAAGACAGAAGTCTGAATCATAGCACAGTGTAGCTGATTTATTGTATGAGTTGCTTTCTTCACCAAGCCATTTGGAGAGCACTTCAGTAATCATAATGTTTAACTGTCATCCTAACTTCTAGAAAACTAAGAACTATGTTCTATACAGTGCAGGGACATACCCGAAGTGATTGGGAAGGCACACATATCTCAGTAAAAATGTTTGTAGTTAACCAAAGAGTCATTTTTGGTTCCTACCAGGCTGATGCATATCTTCTATTTCCCTTGGAATAGTACAGATTATAAGATATGAAAAATAGATGATGTGTATGTGATGTAGGGGTTTTGGTCATATACAGCCATTTTATAAGAAAACCTATTCCCCTGGGGGAGGTTTGTGCTGCTTGTGTTCAGTGTCTTAGACCTTTGCATCCGGACGTGCCAAGGCAGACACGGCACTCGGCATTGCTTTGAACACCATGACAGGCATTTCTCTTTCACCAGGGCTTCACTCTGCCTTCTCCCAATCATTCTTTCACCCTGGGCCAACATGCTGTTTCTGTACTGTGAATCTAGGCCTTTGTGTTTCCCCTGCCTAAAACCTTTGGTTGTTGCTATGGATTGAACTGTATGCTTAAATTTTCATATGTCCGAATTCTAATTTCCCCGTAGCTCAGAATGCGATCTTATTTGCAAACCAAGTCTTTGCAGCTGCAGTTAGTCAGATGAGTTCCTTTTGGTGGGCCCTAATCTGATTTTTGTTCTTATTATGAAGAAGTGAAATTTGAACACAGAGGTGTGTGTAGGCAGAACCCCAGGTGAACATAAGGCTGGTTATCTGAAGGTGAAGATGAAGACCTTGGAGTCCGTGTTTGCCTCACCTCCCTGAGCCAAACGGCAAGCTCAGCTGGCACTCTGACGTCAGATTTCTAGCCTCCGGGATGGTGACACAATCAATGTCTGTGTAAGTCACCAGTTTACAGCAAGAAAGGTGATATGAATACCTTTTTATCGCTCTCTGAATGATATCCTGTGTTGTTCTGGAATTGAAGAGAGAGAAGAGAACATTAAACCAAAGAGCAAATATAAGTTAAGCTAAGCATATATCAATTTTTGGAGTTGTGATTGGCCTTCATAAAAGTTTATTGAGTCATAATTATAATCTTATGTGCCAGGAATTTACACAATACTGGAATCTTACATGCCAGGAATTGCTAAGTATTCACCTAGGAATTAAATTGACACTGATCCTGTTCTCAGGGAGCTGCCACTGAGGCTGACAACTAATTACATAAATAATTGAATATAATAAGAGTAAGGATATCGGCACAATGTCTTAAAGACTAGAAAACTAAGGGAACCCATCATATTCTGGGAGGAATCAGAAAAAGTAAGAAGGCTTCTTTGAAGCTGTTTTGTTTAAGCTTATGTCTAAACTATGAGTAGACTTTAGTTAATGGAAGAAGGTCCTAAATATATGCTTTCCAGGTAAGGGGACACACAATATTCCAAATTTCTGATCTACCCATTCCAAAGCCAGAGGCATCATGACACTTTCTGGCACCAAAAAAACAAGGTGCACGTAGGTAGAAGAGGGAAATCAAGGTAGGAAATGGTGCTGCATGGGACAGAAGAAGATAAGAGCCACATACTGTGAACAGTAACATAATCCAAGTTGCACTGTTGCAAGCTGCTTCCGGGTGTGTTGCGAAGGAAAGATCTGACAGAGGCACTCAGGAGGCTGCGGGAAAAATAATGATCACCCAGGAAATGCACAGGACTGGGTGGGTTTAAGAGAAGAACCCCTGGTAGAATTTTCATCTATGTGGTCCAACAATTAAGAGGCCATTGTAGAGGCAAGAAGTAGAGGCTAGTGTCAAAGTTGACTAGCTTTCCCATGTGGCCATTTGAACGGAAGGTGGTGTTATCCATGGAGATAGGAAGCATCAGGCCAGCTTATTTTTGCTAGGGGAGGAAGAAACAGGATGTGAAGTGTACTGTGGACTCACTGAAGCAATTGTGAGATGGGTGACCTTGTATAAATCATTGGCCTCTCATTGGTCAGAAAGTCTGAGCCACCGGAGATCTAAATTTGTACACCACTGAAATGCAGGCGGTCATTGGAGCTGTGGGAGCAGCAAAGCCTGAGTACAACTGAGGGATTCAAGTTTTCCAAGCGTGGCTGGAGGAGAATGCAACTGCAAGAACCGTAAGGACTGGCTGGGCCCAGTGGTGTAGGCCTATATTGCCAGCACTCAGAGAGGCGGAGGCAGGAGGATTGCAAGTCATAGCCCAACCTGAGCAACTTGGTCATTTAGTGAGACCCTATTTGAAAATCAAAGAGGGTTGTGCTGTCGTGGCAGCCAAATTAGGAAGGAGTGCAAAGACAGAACCTCAGAGTCTTTAAACTTCCAAAGAAGTGTAACTTTTAAAAAAACTCGAGGTGTCTTAGCCATACTGGTGCTTGGCAAGAAATCTTGCAGGAACCAGAGTGCAAAAGTAAAGAGTGTTGTCTGTGTTGTGTTTCTGGCCACCTGTATCTGTTTGGCAGTCATGTCTATATTCCACAGTTGTGTATTATGAATACATGTAACTCTTTGCTTGAGGCTTTTATTTACTTTTATGTTTTTGGCTAGAGATCATCCTCGATAGACCAAACCAAAGTGACAGGAAGTTAATGCTTCTGGAAACCTCCCTCAAACTATGACTTGACAGGGATTAGAGGACAGAATGTCTGGATTGTTGGCCCCCAGCTGGCAAAGACAAAGATGGCTGCATGGGGTTGCTCAGAGCTCCCCAGAGGGATTGATTGGTGTGATAACACAATCTCCCCGAACTGTCTGCCCTCCCCTGGAGTATGCCTCTGCTTCCTGATCAGCATTTCTGGGAATCACCTACCAAACAAGTTACTCACCTTGACTCCTTGCCTCAGAGTCTGCTGTGTCTTGGGAACTAAAACCCCTACTGAAGGTGGAAGATAGAGCAATAATTGCATCCTTACTGAGGATACTGCGCAGGGTTGTCAGAGGAAAAGCAGTCTAAGCGGTTGGTTATAATTCTGGAGGAGTGCTGAGCTTGCCCCCAGCATGGCAGAGACAGAAAAGAGGAGGAAGACAGTGTGCTCTCACAGGCATCCTTGTGCACACACTTTTTCTTTTTCTGATACTGTTGGTTCAAATATAAAAGAAACAGAAGGAAAGAAAACCATGTTGAAGTTTGCATTATGAAACTTAAGAGATCACTTTCTAGAGATGAGAGAGTCTCAAAAATTTTCTCCTGGAAAGAATACAAGCACACTCTGATTTTCTTGGACCTTTGTGTATTTAGGAATCTCTAGCATCTCTAGAATTCACTTAGCTACTCCATGACATCCTTTCCCTCCAGAAGTGGAAACTAAAGAGTCGGTTGTCAGTCACATACTCCGGTATTATTTTCTCAGCAATTATTTTAAGGAATGCATTTGAATAAAATGTACTTTTGGCATCATTTTTAAGAATGGATGATGATTTATGCTTTTCTTGCAGGGACAAGATGGCTCTGGGCATGAGTCATGGCTGTATGCTGGGAAGATTCCGATGGGAACCTTGGCTTGCCAGTCGATCCATACCTTACATGGACTTGAGGCCGTGTATGGCTTTTATTAACGTGAGGGTTTTGCTTGTTAAGGCTTGAGATTCATCTTTTCCCTTGCAGTGCGAGCCCTGTTAGTGTTTCACATGCACCTGATTCAGAATCTGTGCTTGAAGCTCCGAGTGGCTTGGGAATAGGAATTTGGAAAATCTCTGACTTTTTCTCAGCTAAGATGAGATGACGTGTTCTCAGCTGCAGCTGGGAAATGGGCTGTTTCTCTGCAGGGGAATAGATTCACATAGTAGGCAAGACTGTAATTCTTCCCATATCCCCAGCCTCATGCGGCCGTTTGGTGCAAATCAAAATTGTCCATAGTCCAAGAAAACCACAGCACATAGCACAGACCTGCTCTTTCCTTGATTGCAGAATGTGATGTTACATAGACCATCTTCAGATGTAGTTTTCCTTGGGAAAAGTCCCTGCCTAAGACCAGATGTTATTGGAAACAAAACCAAAGTCATGCTGGGGCCAAGGTGAGCGACCTGTGAGACTGGTGCTTGAAGTTTTCCAGGCTAAAAACATCTCTGTCATCATTGCCTTGGCTCAGGCTCTTAATAGCACTCCCTAGCATGGCTTTTCAGATTTAAAAGTACAAACAAATCACCTGGGAATTTGCTAAACTGCACTCTCCATTTTAGTCACCTGGGTGGGGTTTCAGATTCTGCATTCTCCCAGGAGGCTTCTAAAGTTGTTCTCCATTGAGCCCCTACTCCATTTTGAATAGCAAGGGCCACAGGAACTGAGTCTGGTAGAGTGCTACCCAACACAAAGATTTTCTGGCCCAGTAAGTTTAAGAAAAAAAGAAAAAACAGCATGGAAATAACATTTGTGTTTTATCTTTCTCTGTAACTGCTAATAAACAAATTGAAGATTTTGGGAGGATGTGTACTGATGAAATCTGATTCAGAATTAGTAGATAGAACCACACTTCAGCACACTGTCTCTTAGCAATCTCAGGAGTTTGACTGTGTTTAAATAGTTTTTCAGGCATTAAGCAGGTTAAAGATTTCTAGAAAATGTTTGACTTTCTTTATCATGACTCCTGAAGTCCATGGCTGGTGTTCCGGGAAGTCTAAGTGAGCACACTTCTAGTCCAGGTCCTCAGTATCTACGCTAGAATTATAAACTTCCCACCTTGAGTTTGGAATTCAGAATGGAGGGTGAGTCCTTCCAACAGATCTGAACAGTTTTAAGAGTTTCATTGCCACTATACTCTTATTGAAAGACCAGCTCATAAAAGTGATATGAGGAAAGCCAGATGATTAAAGGTATGTCAGTCTCTTAAACCAATGGTGGTGTGCCACCATTGTTGTGTCAGTATGTCTAGGGATTGATTCTCTGATGAGTTCCTGTGAGGATTGTAGGCTTACTTTATTAGAACTGATCGCTTTTTGAGTGTCAGATATATCCTAAGAATCTTCATGTTAATAAGCATTTCCAGAGATTTCTATCCCAGTGGCCTGAGGACTACATATGGAGATTAAGGTAAGAGTTACAAACCAAGTAGCCTGGATTTCCATTTTTGGGCTTTCTGAACATGCACCTCTGTGATTCAGGTGTTAATATTCCACTAGGACTTCTATGGAAGATATTTGTGACTGTGTGGGAGAGTCCTAATATTGTCCCTTGAATTATTATTGTTAAAGGGATTGTCCTTAAACCAGGTGTCAAAAAATTCTGTAAATGATCACATTGGCAGCGGAATTTGACTTAGTTATTATGGTTTGGGTTATGGACTATCAGAATAGAACATATCTTGACCTGTAAAATTGTTAAAGTTAATGTAAATTTTGTGATTTCATAAAACATGTGTTGGCATTACCAAAACCCCACACAAATTTATGCAAATTTCACTCAGAATTGTTAAGTGGATTCCGTAAGTCACTGGTGGCCTGAGTACATCCTGGCAAATTACCCTATATTCCTGGGGAATTTATTCCACAGCTGCGGAAATGTAGCTCTCGATTTTGATTAGGAACTCAGGAACAAAGATAAACTCCCTTTATAATTTCTACCCAGAAGAAAGGCTTTTATTTGAATAATATTTCCTAATAATGCATCTAATAGTAAGAATTATATCATTTTATATTTCTTAAATTTCAACTTGATTAATAGAAGTTCAGAGAAAAATTAAAATTATAATTACAATAATTTCTGTCAAGCTACATTGTCTATTTGCAAAAAAAATTCAACTTTACCACATATATGTAATTTTAACTTTTTGTGTTCTTTTATGGTATGGTTATAAACCATACCATAAAGTTGGTAAATAACAAATGATGAATGTTTTTTATTATTGATATGAATTCTCTCAACAGTGATTAGCTTCTTACATTTTTTTTTAATTTGAAATACTTTTTAGTATTAGGTTGGATGCAAGCTCTTCTGGAGGGTTCTACTATCAGAGCGACTCTAAGGTAAAGTCAGAGGTCAAGAGAGAACTTGGATTTTTCCACTTGAGAGTTATCTTTGCAAGACTTCTGGGGTGAGTCTCTGTTGTCATGGAGTCTTAGAAGCCATACTAGCATATCCTTCTAAATTTGCATATGACCATGTTATAAAACATTTTGCGTAATAACCTCCTCTCATACGACACTCCCATACCACTTTGAGTCTTGCATCATCCTTACCTGAAGACCAAATCCTAGAGCCCAGAACACATTGATCAACTTGTCCTGTGTTAATCAAGGAACATTGGATATTGGAACCTGATATTCCCATACTATGTCCACAATTTCTCCTTCTAGACCTCAGCTCCCATCTTTTGCTCCTTTGAAGCCCTATCATAGATCTGATTAGTTTCACATGCCATGACCTCTTGGCTCTGTTACCTGTTCAAACAGAAAAGTACTTGCATAAAGAATAGCTAAATAAAAGCAAAGGAAATACATGTTTGTTTTCAGAAACCAACATGCTGGAGTTTGACTGAGTACTGACTGAATGCTTCTCTTTGGTTCTGAGATATTTGGGTTGGTCCTGAAATGAGATATAGGGATTATTTTAGCACAAAGAAATGTTTTTTAAAATTCCAATTCATTGACTAAATAAAGCATCTTATTTTAATAAGAATGAAGTCCACATGACCATTGCCGACAGAAATTTTTCATCAATAAATCATGTTCTCCCTGTGCCTCAGTGACATTCTGGAGAAGGAATTAAATGACATCTACACAATATCATAGCAACCAGTTAACATTGAAAAACAAAACTGAGTGAAACAAGCAACAGCAATCAACCTATTATCATTTTTTGTTCCCTTAAATCTAACATCCATCTGATCTTTAACATCTTAATTGTTCTCTTTCTTTGTAGATTAGGGCTGTGTATAAGGCTTCACTGGCCCTTCCCAGTGGAGCTCTTTAAATTGAACTAACTCTTCCCTTCTTTCTCCCTGTTTTTCCCCCTCCTACCCCTTCTTCTCCTTTTTTACACACACACACACACACACACACACACACACACGCACGCACGCACACACACACACGACAACAATTTTTTTTTTCTGTGATACTCTGGATGAACCCAGGACCTTTGCACTGAGTTCACTTCTTCACTTCTCTTCCCATTTTCAAGAGAGGATCTCACTAGGTCATTAAGTTGTCTGTGCTGGACTCAAAACTTTCAATCATCTTACCTCAGCCTTCCAGGAATGCCAGCATTATAGGTTTGAGCTACAGTGACTGGCTAAGGACAAATAATGACCTAAACAGTGGGGTGTGGTATATACTTGATACTTAATTTTTGAGGAAAAGATTAGATTGTCCTTGGTCTTGTTCATTTTGACCACGGCCACCAATATCTACACTGGAAAACAGTGGCCACGCTCTGGCTAGCTGAAGAAGGCTTTATCTGAAAATGGCAAAACCCAGGGCAAAGCCAGTGTAGGGGCTTTATAAGTGGCTGGAGGCCTTGTAAACCTTATAAACCTTATTATTAACCTTATCAACCACCACACCTGTAACAGAGCAAAGCACCTAGAAAATACTTGACAAAGGCTTCCTGGCTGGTGGAGCAAGAAGCCATGTCAGCGCCTCTGACTTCTTATGGTCTGGGAAAAGGAGTAAAGTTGTGCGGTAGTTACTTAGGGAGAGATGGAAGCCAAGAAAAAAAAGATGAAATTTTTCTCTTTTCCTCCAGTGTTTTATAGCATAGATGAATAAATATGATATCAGTGTATGCATTAGAATATAGTTTATTATATAAATGATATCACTGTTTTTTCTGCTGTATTTTTGTGCTTGTTTTGAGTATCATAATAGAATGTATTAAAAGTGATACCTACCGTATCCTTAAGACACTTGTGTGGCCCAGTTATGCACATTCAAATTCAACTTAGAAATAAGCATGCAATAATATGAGAAACTATGAGATACAGTATCCTGGTTCAGGGACAGTAAAACTTATAATCTGAAGTTGATTCTCTCTCAGAATCAACTTTCTCGTTCTTCCTAGTGGAAGTAAAACTTTGACCTCCTGAAAATGTTGAGAAACAAACCGCCATTCACATTCAGTTGCCAGCAAGAAGGCCCGCAGCCTGAACACAGGAAGTTCAATATTTGTTTTGCATTATGAGGATATTGAAGCCATAACGGTTTTTAAATTTTTTTGATTATTAGGGATTCAAACAGTATTTACACACAAGATACCAGTCTGTATGACACTATATGCTGGCCGAGTGCCAGTCTGTACATATACAGCTTCTATTGTGTGAAGCAGACGGCGGCCATTGGACTTTGGCTTTTATAAATTGAATTAACAAACATTTAATGGAAAGCAGCTTTAACAGATATCTTGGCTAGACTTAGGAGGAAGCTTTTTTGTTGGTGGATTTTTTTTTTTTTAGAATTCCTTCCCGCTAACAGCTGTTGATTACATAGACAAATATTAACTCTTCATCTTGACTGTTAATTCAGTTCAATACCAATCTCTTACATCTATCTTACTTTGAATTTTAGGTTTTTATCTTACTTACAATTGTTTTATTATAAGCTTAGATATTCTCAGCTAACCCTTTGCCTGTTGCCTTCAAACACTGTGCTCTGATCTGGTAGTCCTAGTTGCTTGTGGTGACGTTTCCAGAAACAATCCACGTAGAATTGAATCCTGATCAAAAGGGACACTCTGAAGGACACTGCGAGGAGTGGTTGACACTGATTCTGTTTCCTCTTAGTGCATCCAAACTGTGGTGGAACAAACTCTTCTGCATTCCAGTGTCAGGTGGAATCCAAAGGGTTCCTGGTCTGTCTTCACATTCTTGTCTATCAAACACACATAACAGCTCTAGAGCATTTCTAGGGTTCCATTTCTAGTCCCTCATCCCTTACCATGGAATTGATATAGCTCTGTAGGCATATGCATGTCAAATCCTATTATACATTCTTACTTATCTAATTTTTGGAAATTTTTCTTTTGGGCAATCTTAGTTAACATACCAGGTATAACAACACTCTTAATTTTTAAACTACTATATTTATTCTGAATACTTACAGTAATTCTCTGAAAATAATTTTTAGGAATATATATCTCACCCTTGTTATTTACATATATATCTTAAATCTATTAGATTCAGTGTTGCCGGATAAAATAGAGGCAGCTCAGTACAATTTGAATTTCAGATAAATAATAGATTATTTCAGTGTAAATGTATCTACTGAAAGGCACATGACATATACCAAAAAAGATCAGTCTTTATTTATGAAATTCAGAACTAACTGGGCATATTGGACTTTTGTCTGCTAAATATGACAACTCTTAGTAGACTACAAACATCCCCATCTATTGCAGCCAGCACCTCTCTTTTCTCAATGTTTGCTTGGCTTGCATTAAGCTAAAAGCATCACATTTTTCCTCTTAGAACTTCAGGAAGAGAATAAAGTTTTTTGTGTTGGGTTCAAAGCTACCTAGACATACTTTATAGATATAGTACCCTTGGGCACTATTTTAAAGAATATGGATTGTATTTGGCAACATGGAACCTGGTTATTGAATGCATTCCTGATCATTTCTTTGTGCTCTCTCAAAGGCAGTGGATGACCTGGAAAAGGAACAAACTGCAAAATCTAGAGATCCAGGTTCTAGTTTCCTCTTAGGCACAAACCACTGCTAGGTCTCTGCCACCATCAGTGGCAGTGCCTGCTTCCAAAACCGTGGCGTATTCACTGAATACATGGCCCCAATTCTTTTTCCTCCTGTGTCCACACTTACTGACATATTGAAGGTGTGGAATCTATTTCCTGTGTCCTGCATCTGACTCTGGCCATGTGATTAGTTTTGGCCAATAAGATACTAGTAGATGGAAGTATGATAAATCAATCACAGGAGGTTAAATACCACACATTTTCTCTTGCATGAGAAGCTCAATCTATAAATAATTTAAGGAGTAAAATGAAGAGATATGAAAGGAGAGATGGAGGAGGACTTTGATGAGGGGGGAAGGAAAAGGGAATTAAAAATGGTTAAGATGTGATAAGTGTATGCACCAATTTCCCAAGTTGAATGGAATTATTACACACCACCAACATATACTAATAAAATAATAATTATGAGAAAATTAATTAGCAGATGGACACTCACAGATGCTTGAAAACTAACTGCAGTTGTGAGATTCCTCTTCTGATGGTGCCTGGCTGCCTCTGCCCTGAGAACGTGCCAGGGCTAGTCTGTTGAATGGATGGGAACTCAAGGTGAAAAGGAGTTTTTAGCCTTGAATTCATGTCTCTAGCACAGAACAAGAAATAATCAGATCATGAGATTTTGTTTCTCTCCAAGAACCATCAGTCATTACTTCTGTATAGATATCAGCAAGGACTCAAGAAAGCATATTTACACACCTATGCGGCAGTCTTAACCCCCATCTGACCTGGCCCTAAAATTCTGAGCATAACAGGGACCCGAGGTTCTAATTTATTTTTGATTTTGCGTCATCTCTTGGATACGTAAAGGAAATGAAGACAAGTAGGAATGTAGATTTTTTTTAAGCAAGTAAAAGTGACAGGTGTGTGCTAAAAGCTGATTGGTCAGTAGGATACAAATTTTGTGGGCAGCTTGGCTTGCACAGGTGGGATGTTTTAGCATTTGTTAGTGTGGACATGACCTTGGCTGAGGCTGGAAAGGGACGCTGTTTGGAACTTACTTCACCCAGCTGCATGCCCAAATTTCTTGGACAGTCTGATTTGTTGTTTGTGGCCGTTGATGAGCAGAGCAAGAAGCCATGGTTACTTTTCGCTTGTTGCGTACTTACTTAGCAAGGTGTAGAATCATCACATCACCTGGGATGATTGTTTCTTGAATTTACAGTTAAAATATTTGCTTTGTTTGGGTTTTCCAGGTTGGTTAAAATTTAGGAGCATCTACCTGGTTGTCAGCTAGCTCCTCTTCTTTGTCAGACAACTCATACTCGCGTGTTACTAAGTTTTGTGAAACACAGAGGGATGGAATGGATTAACGGCATCTTATTTAGGCCTAAGCCTTTGTTATGTCCTCACATACTCCCCTACTACCGAGTAAATGAAACCCTTTCTGAGTGCTGTAACCAGAGCCCAAGTGAAACATGGAAAGTAGGATGGATCAAAATTCTCACCAGTCATGTACAAAAATTTAGCAGTTACTTGGAAACCTGTACAAATACTACTAATAATTTCTCATTGTCAAGCAACCTTAGCCTGAAAGTCAGTAGAATTGTGGATCATGAGAGCAGTTGAAAGCGCTGTGCATTTTCTTCAAAGTTTCTAACTTTGGAAAGAATTCCTAGATATAATAGGTACGTGGGGAAAAAAAATCATGTTGACAGCACAACAATTCATTCACTTCCTAACATGACTGGTCATGTACTGAACTTTAGTGCAAACAATAATGTTATTGTTCACATGGGAAAACAAGCAATTCGTTGGAAGGCGAAAAGGTGAAAATGTTTTATAACCTGATTTTGTTTTGGCAGACTGCACGCCATTTTCTAGGTTGGCTTGGAAGGTGTAGTTAATAGACATATTTAAAGATTTGACGGTTTGTGAAAACAGGGCTGCTTCTTTTTCCTACTGCTACCAGATGGGATTTTGTTTGTTTGTTTGTTTTTATATGCCTAGATCCAATGGCTTAACTTTCTCTTGCAATAAGGATTGAAGGGCCCCAGGTAACATGTGCAGGAGTTGGAAGGCTCCTGGCTGGAAATCCTTCAAGGTAACAAAAAGAACCCCAATCAGCTAACAGAACTCAGGAGTGTGATGGAAGAGGCTGATGCTAAATTCAGTTTATCCTACAGTTTAAGGACCAAATCTTTGTCTTCTTTTGGGCTTCCTCCTTTCTTTATTATTACCATTATTTTTTATGGTGGTGGAGGCCTGATTTGACTAAACGGGAGATGGATCAAGGAAAAGAAAAGAAAAGAATTTTCCAACACATTGGGAGAAATAATAGTTTAGATGGCCCTGTACCTACTTTTCTGATATCTACAAATTTATTGAGAATTCTGTTCCCATTACTGGTGTTTGGATATTTACAAGCAGGGTCGTTGGGTAGCTTACAGTCTATTTAAAACTACTTTCTTTCCTTAACCAAAAGCTATCTTAACGTAAGCTGATTTTTTTCATATATGTATTAATGTAAAGACTTTCTTTTTTTGCTTGCCTTGAATTTTTAAAATTATAATAAGAGCTGATTTGCATTTTTTCTCTAAACAGAAAATGGAAGGTACCTAGCTCCTGTAGGCACATCAAATGGAATTCTTTCACACAAACACACTCTCCCCCCTCTCTCTTTCTTTCTCTCTCTCTCATAGTTATTAGACAACTTTCCTAATTTGTTGTTCCCAATTTTACCTTTCCCATCTCTCAGTATATTGCCAAATATCTAAGAAAGATTTAGGCCAATTCTCAAGTAGTCAGACTCCAATTCCCAGGCCGTCCTATTCTGTTTCAATTTTTTTTTTTTTTTTTTTTTTGTGGAAGCCATGGGCAGACAGTAAGCTTCTCTCTGAATTTGTTTATAAGATCCTCCCAAGTATTTGGATCTCTCTGGTTTCCATCTGAATGTCTGTGGCTGAGAACTACCATGTGAGCAAAAATAGTCCAGGGGCGAAAGGAACTCAGACAGACTATGGCGGGCAGGGAATTGCAGCTGGAGTTATCTGCGGGGTCACTGGCCAGCACTAAAAGGAGGTCAGGAGAGGCTTATATATTTAAGGCATGAGCAGGGTATGGAATTCTGGAAGGTTTTTATTCTGTTGATATCCATGTGATTTTTTTTCCCTAGTAGCTCCTGCTTTTCTAACTTTGACTGACAGAGCAAATAGTAGTAGCCTGAGGTGAGCCAGGGGTGAAGGGGAAAGCCCTCTGGAGCTCATTTAAAGACAACTAAAAGGAGATTTTCTTTTTTCCTGCCAACCTGGGCTTCATCTTTCAGCCTGTAATTGAGAGAGATGGGGACAGTGACAGATACGTGGCAGTCTAGCAGACAATTTGCGAAAGGAGTTGCCATTTTCTATTCGATTTTTATGTGTTGGTCTTGATTACTGCTCCAGTGATTGGCATCTCATTTGGCTTGAACTAGGTGCTCGTCATGAATCTGGTCCCTCCGTTTCCTCCAGCCATACGTATAAGCAGATGCTGTCAGTGACGCGGAAGTATTAACGTGGGACTGATGGACAGGAGGTGAGTGATTTCTGTGGATATAAACACGAAAGTAGGGAGGAGAGTTAGGTGGAAGCCAGCATTTCAATTCACCTAGACATAGTTTCTAAAACATTTTTTATTTTCTACTTTTAAAAAGACACTCTTTTGGAAATACTTAGGATCTAAATTAGAGGATTGCTGTCACTCATGGGGCCTCTGTAAAGTTGGTGGGATCGCAGAGGATGTGAATTGTTTCTGCAAACACTCTCACTAATCGATTTATCATCAGAATAGGATTCTATCCCAGTCCATATAATCATCTTGCTATTTTCAGGGTGTTTTTTCCCATTAATAATTTTTATGTATAAAAATAGTGTGTGAATTTAAAAACACACCACTTCAAGGAACTCGACAGTCTCGTGTACCACATTGTTATTATTATTATTATTATTATTATTATTTGGAGTATAAGAACTGATACCTACTTGAGCTGAAGAGTGCCCTGTGGTTTAGATCACATGTAAACAAGAGATTCTAGGTTTGCGAGTCTGGAAGCGGGCCTGGACTACTAGTAGACTCCTAGGTGATGCAGCTGCTGCTGTGGGTAGTGAAATTACAGATCTCTTAAAGTGCCTCTCAGCACTCCTCTCTGCCACTGAACCCCCCTTTTCTGATCACCCCTATTGCCACAGCTGTTCCCAGAAACCATCTTGCTTACTTCTCACGAGTGGCTCCCATTGATTATAGAAAAAAAATTCAAATGTTTGCACAGCATCCAAGGAACTCTACTTTAGATTTTATTAAACATTAAAGGACAAATTAGGTAAACACTCCTTTCCCCAAACTCTCCCCCACTTCTTGTCAGCATACTCCCTCCGCTGCGTGCACAGTCCTCATTTGCTCCTTTGATTAGCCCCGTCGTTTCCATGTAGTCACGGTGATCGGGGTTTGATCGATCGTTGCCTCAGGAAGGCTCCTTGTCCATCGTCCTTCACAGTCTCGGTTGCGACACCGAGTGAGGGGCCATTGCCAGTAATCACTGAAAGCCTGTACACATGCTCAGAGTAGCCAGGACATGGCCCCGGTGGTTGATCAAGAGTAGAGTTCGGAAAAATGAATGTGATAGATGGTTTTATTGTAAACCACTTTTTAATTATTTGTAGGGGGCCAGGGAAGCTGGTTGTATAAGGTGGTCAAAATATATGTTCGGCTTTCTCAGGAATCTCTGGAGTGCTTTCCATCATGGTTGTACCAGATTGCGTTCCCAGCTGCTCTGCTGGGCATGTTCCCAAAGAAATAAAGTCAACATACCAAAAACACACATGCATATCTATGTTTATAGCAGCACAATTCATAATAGCCAAATCGTGGAAACAGCCTCCTTCCTGTTCATACACGAATGGTTGAAGAAGATGTGGTACCTATACACAATGGAATACCATGCAGCTATAAAGAAAGACAGATATAAAGCTTTTGAACAAAAATGGGGCCACCTTGAGGCAATAATGCTCAGTGAAACACAAAAGACTAACTATAAATGGGTGTGTCTGTTATAAAATTCATAAAAATAATGTCATAGAAAGGCTTCAACATGAGTGACAATGTAGAGAGGCAGTAGTCAGCTAGAACAGGAGCAAAATTCTGAAAAAGGGACAGGCATAGGTGGTCATTGATAGCCCAAACTCCATGCCTCTAATGTGTTACAGAATTTGGATTTCATGCAGATATGAATTTCAACAAATTTTAAAAGTACATGTGTTCACTTTTATTTAAGGCATGGCAACTTTTGGGAGACCCCATACATTAAATATAGTTCTTGTATAATTTTTCTTATGCCATTAATGGTACATCACATATCATAATAAATGACCTGGGGGAAAATGAATCTTTTTATTATGCTTTATTTTCATGTTTCATATGTGTATATGTATGGTAATCTTCAGTACATTCTGCAAATAACAGACCTATGCATACCAGATTCAGAACTGACAGAGGAGGAAACATTAAGAATGGGAAGCAACAGTTGAAGATTTTTATTAACTCTTCCATATGCAGACACTATTGCTTGACAACTGTTTCTATGACACTGTGGATCTCTGAGAAATGTTATTAATATCTCAGGGTTTATGTTTTAAGGTTGATAAGGGCATTATTGACCCTATCACCAGAGCTCAGTAATAATGAGAGTTCTAATTGTCTTCCTTCGGTAAGTCCTTGGAAACCAATGTGTAAAAATTCATCACCTGTCATCTGTCTTTCCCCATTACAGTATGAACCAATTCCTCATTTAATGTACTTCATTTATTTAAAGTTACGACTTCAATAGAAACATTATTTATTTGCATACTAATGGACGAGTTCAAATTTAAAAATAGGTTTGGCTGTTATTATAATAATTCTGAAGCCCTGAGTCGATTGTTCAGCATCACTCCCTGTGGTGCATCCGTAATGCTGGGAGCCACCATCTACTTTAGGAAATTCGAATCTTAATAAGCTTTTGGTTCCCAAGATTGTTTCAATATATTCACAGGAAACCGGAAAGATTCCTACAACTTAGAACTTAACAGGTGATTGTTTTAAGAAAATGGACATAGCTCTCTTTCAAAATCTTATTTTGATAACTGGTGCAGCCACTACAGGGCATGTGGCTTTGGACCTCTAGATTCCTCAACTATGACATGATAGAACTGGAAGAAATATATTTAGTTAGAAATATGAACTTAGGCAGAAATCAGAACCTCTCACACTGTAGACACTGGAATATGCAGAGAATCTTTAGCTTACAATGTTATATCCTGATAAACCTATCCTTGCTTGAAATGGGGCAAGTTAACAGCTCATGGAATCCACCTAGCCTCCTGAATTCCTGGCCTGGCAGCACAGGACACTACACAGTAGCGGGTGTTTACTTCTGTGATCTCGTGACTGGCTGGGAGCTGCATCTTGCTACCCAGCTCCCAGCCAGCAGCAGAGAGTACATAGTGTGAAAGAGGATTCACTGCACATGCCATCTTGGGAAAAGATCAAACTAATTTGAAGTGTAATTTCTACAGAACATATAATTTTTCACCATGATAAATTAAGGTAAAATAAAAAAATTCAATGCTGGTGACCATCCTCTCTCTCTCTCTCTCTCTCTCTCTCTCTCTCTCTCTCTCTCTCTCTCTCTCTCTCTGAATAGAAGAGAGATAGAATGAAATGAGACAGTGTTTCTCTAAATTCACAGTCTCTTTGATCATATCATGTTGAGCATATCATATGAACATATCATATGTTCATATTATGTCCTTTTGAAGTTCTGTAAACTCACCAGCATCAGTTTTATTAAGTAGCTTGGAACTTTGATCTACACATAAAAGATTCCTTTCCTGCTGTCTCTCTCTTTCTCCTTTGGGGCTTAACCTCACCTAGAACTCACCTATGACCTACTCAGTACAAACTTCTTAGGGTGGGATATTTTTTAAAAACTTAATTTATATATACTTACTTCTTAGTAGATTCAATACACATGAATTAATCAGTTACTGAATTAATGGTCAGCAATACTTCTTTACATCAGTACTTTAAGTCTCTTAGGACCTTGTTAACAGGGTCTAAATTCCCCTACAATGATGGATGGGGGTCAGTAACATTCATGTACTCATATGTAGTAGAATGACGCAGCAGAATTGGGAATCATCTTTCTTTGTAACCAAGATTCTAATTAGAGGAATTTTGGTTTGATAATCCATTCTTCAACCATGCAACAACCCCTGAGCTCCCAGCCTCCTCTTACTTTTATATTGAGAGCTAAAAGATTTTAGTAATCACAGAAACAATGTTTCAGTTAAAATCAACCATTAAGTGGAAGTAGAAATGCCAGCCATGTACTTGATTGTTGATATGTTAGAGTGAAGGGATTTGAGCCAGTTCATATCCTATATGTTGCACCAACAGGGGCATAAATGAGTTGATGTTTAAAATTCTATAACAGACAAATGTATTCATGGGCTTTCTCAGAAGGTCTGGAAAACAAGGAGGCTGTGTGGTCTAGAGAAAAAGGGATCAAGACCTTGGACCTCTTCCCGGAGCTGCTACTAACCACATATGTGACCTTGGGCCAATTATTTAGCCTTCAGAGGACAGTTTTCTTATCTCTAAATGTATGGGTTGTATTAATTATTCCCCAAGTACACCACCAATTTGTAACTGCATAACTGTAGAGTCTCTTTGCAGCGCTAAGATGCCAAGCAAGGTAATGTGCTCTCGGGTGAAGAGACAAGAATGAAAATTCTTGTCTTAATTCCCCCCAAATTTTGTGACTCAAGATAATTTGTAGTGGTTCACCCTTGCTTTCCAGTGTAATCAAAAAGTGTCTTCCTGTTAACACCCACATTTACTTTAGCCATTTGGCACTTGCTTATCACCACTGGCAGAAGAGAGATACATTCAGATGACCTCAAGTCATACATCATTTTCATTTGAGTGAGAGGATGGCTTTTATAATTTTAAAAGAGTAGCCTGCTCATGGGTACAGATATTTCGTCTACAGTTTGATGAGTTTTCAGAGTGAACATGTACATACACCCAGCACCCGAATCAATACAGAGGACATTCATTACGACATCTCAAATGCACCCTGAGCACACTTTCTTCGGCTAGCATCTTCCACTCCCTCATGGAGAAACCACAAAGTCTTGCCCGCTGCTCTTTCTGCTCTCTTTCTACCAACATTATGTTTTGAAGCTCATTCATATGTTAATATGTTGGAGAGATTGTACATTCTTAACTCTGTACAGTAATCCATTGTGTACGTATATCACAATCTCATGTTGATTAGCATTTGAGTGGTCTCCAGTTTGGGACTCTTGCAAATAATGCTGCTTTTAACATTCTGATATTCTGTGTCTGAATTTGTGTTGGGTAAATGCCTGGGAGAGGACTTGTGCAGTCATGAGAAATGGCACCCTCTTCTTTGAGTGCTTTAATACACTGATGTCTGCTGCTGAGTTTCGGTGTCCTAGAAGTATTCCAGCCCTTACGGGGACAAACTATTGCTTCGTAGGTTAATAATCTATTAAGGAATTGAGTGTGTGTCCTGTGGTATAGGTACACTTCCTGTATAACTCAGCTTGGGGCTCATGCTGAAGTACATTTTTGTTCATTTCACACCAGCCACAGAGTGGTAGAGGGAACAATATTCTCATTTCACTAATTAGTACCCGTAGAAGCTCTAATGCCCTAAAGAGCTTAAAGAAGAATGCCCCTTTAAAAAAAAGTCAGGAAAGAAAGAAAAAACCATGTTGTGCTAATAGTTCCATGGAAAGCCATCTGGGGAGTATTAGGCTTGGTGGGACCACGCTATGCTTTGTTTTGTTTTGTATTTAACTAAAGGGGCAGGCGAGGTTTTCACATTCTGGCGTTAGGGCTTTCCAGACATCAAGCCCTGAAATTGATCGTGAGATTTGGTACATAAACACTTTTACGGTTCCTTTCTTCCCGAGCCTTCCTGAATGGTCCATTTTTAGGCCTCTCCGAGTCACCTGCTCATTATTTCCATTGCCTGTAGGTGGGGCAGCTTGGCCCAAAGGGCGCCTCGGAGGCTCTGACGGCTGCTTGCTGCTATTCTTGGAGATGTGCTTCTGCCAGAGGTCACGTCCACATCATTAGTGGCCTGCTGTCTATTAGCTGGTTAGGAGTACTTCACGTGGTGCATTCTGCTTGGGTTGGCCAGAAGATCCTGGCAAAGTCTGTGAGGGAACAGGTGGGTACCTTTAGGAAAGTGGAGCCCCTTGTTCTGCCTCCATAGAGGGTCGCTCAGGACCTGAGAGGGAGCAAGTGAGGGGCAGGGCCTGTCACCGGAGCCTGTAAAGAAGCTCACTCTCATTATGCATGCAGCTTCTTGGAAGCAGAACTTGGGGCGAGGATTTTGGTGCATGCGGCTTAGGGAGGATGTATTTTTCTCAGAAAGGAGTGTAAGAGAAGCAAGGCAAAGCCACGGAAAATGTGCAAGCACAAGTTGTCACTTTGCATGACTCTGTGAGAGCCCTGAAGTATCAGTTGTGCCACTAGAGGGTTGGGGGCGCACCATCTGATGCTCCCTCCCTTCTCATTCACGTAACTCATTGGTAGCAGGCTGTTCATGAGCAATTTTCCTTTCAACTAAGGTTAGTTCTTGAGAGGTATGGGGAACTGAGAGCCCCTGCCAACAAGAAGAGCCCAATCTCTCTCTCTCTCTTCCCCCCCCCCGTCTCTGTCTCTCATGTGTGTGTATATGTATGTTGGTGTGTCTCTGTGTGTGTGTGCTTCTGTGTACTGGCCAGTAAAGGGGTTCCATATTTGACTCATATTAGCACCCATTGTATACAGACTGTGATTCCTGAATATTTTATCACAGTTGGTAGAAGTAAGGGAGTGATTTTGTTCTTAAACTCTACACATCCGGCTAGCCACAACTATTTCGTAGAACTTATTGTGAGGAATGAGAGTGGAGGGAGGGAAAGGGAGAGGGAGGGTCAAAAAGGGAGAGGAGAAGAAATTGTGATTTTGTCATAATACGTATATGCACAAAATACTGAATTTCAATGTAAACTTTATGAATTGCGCTTATCCATATAAAATTGGAAAAGAAGAAAATAACGGAAGGTGCTTTATGATGGCAACTTCTGGTTGCCAGGAGATGTCTGGCCAATTTTCATCATATACTTTTACAAACAACCTGTTTCCTCCTTACTTCTTCTGGTACTCTGTATCCTTTTTCTGACATCTGACACCAGTCACCTTTCTTGTACAGCTGAAAATTCAGTACATCACACAGAATCTGGCAGAATATTCCTCTTCCTTTTCAAAAGAGAAAGCCCATATGTAGATTCCAGCTTAACTTATTTTTTCCTTCCTTGTGTTAGCCTTCCCATGCATGGCTGGACTTCCTATTCAACATTCGCTGTTTAAATGAGGAGAGATGTAACAGGCTCACGTGTTAAGGGAATTCAGTTCATGGTAAATTGGATCCAGGGTGAAAACATCATGGTGAAAAATCAAAGCTGTTTAGTTCATAGTGACTGGAAATCAGAGCAAGAAAGCAGAGCAAGAGACCAGGGACGAGCTATAGCACCCAAGGTCAGGCCTCATCGTCCACATATACCCCCATGTTCCAGCCATGCCCTGGTGGCTCCCAGCTCAGCCACACTGACACAGTCAAACTGACCTGTCATACATTTTTATGGCATTTAGTTTCTGCCACACAGTCCAACATGAGACAGATTGTCTTATCTTTGGAAACAGACTAAGTTGGGGTGCCATAGGAGACCTGAGTGGAGGACATGAGTATAGGAATGAGATTCCAGGAAGCCAGCAAGAAGAACCAGGCAGGGAAGGGGAAGAGAGGCAGGCAACTCCAGGTACATTACTCTAGAAGGTTGGCACTGTCCGTAACTGGGCATAATTTTCCTGAGAACCTCAAGGGAATATGGAATTCATGCTTCCAGATTGTGCCACCTGAAGGGTAAGAAAATGGGACATTCATCCTCCAACTTCTGTACACCATTAATCATCAATGAGGTGTCATCATGGCCCACTAACTCCCAGATGCTTCTAGTATGTAGAGGCCAAGCACACACTGTGGAGCGGAGGATGTGTTCAAGCAGAGAGATGTAGGCACTTGTGCTAAGATGTCTTTAGATGACATGGAAGTCTGAGGGTTGAGGAGGTGTGCATGGGGCAACGACAGCATCTGCCCCAAGCTTCTGAAAGATAACTAAGGCATCCAAATATTTTTTTTCCTGATTCACAGGAAACACGTAGTCACATCTTAATGTTTTCATGGACCCATTGCTTGCTGATGACTAAGAAGTGTGAATGGCCATGTGAAACATGCATTTAACCTAGATCAAAATTAATTTTCCCACTATTACACTTTACTACAATTGTGCTACACTGATTAATAAAAGTTACTGTGAATACAGGATGCTGCTCAGAAGTTTTATGAATTTGGTGAATCTATGTCATAAGTGGAATACTCAAGCTCAAATTTTGAGGAAGATGAGAATTTCTTTCTTTAGGATTCTTAATGATTTTTTTTCCATTTTTCTTCTCTAATGTTGCCCAATTTTCCATAAAGTAGGTTCCTTCTATTTATAACTATAAAATGTATTTATTTTACAGGGAAAATTTTCATATTTCAAATTTAGCCTGTGAAGTCTATATTTTCAGTATTGTATTTTTCCATTCTGTTGGGCATTTATTACATTACATTAGTGTTGTATATATCATGAGCCTGCTGTGTGCTGGGCACGGTACTAGATGCCCAAGATACACCAGGAAAATATCATTGCTCTCCGTGGGGTCACACTGTAGCCAGGGGAGTGGATGATGGATGGTATATTCAATAGTCATTCTGGGCAACTTTGAGAAGGTCATATCTAAACACAAAGAGGCGAGGGAAAGGAGTTTTGTCCACCATTCTTCCTCTGCTTATTGGATCGTGACTTCCTCCTCTTTGCAATCTCCCATTCATTTTCTTTATGGATCTCCTACTTCCTGAAATGAACCACAAGCCTGCCTCTTCTCAGTGCTCCAATCCTGTCGTTACTCACTTTCCCTTCGTGTGTAATAATTCTGGCTCTCACGACTGTCTTCTGGCCCTCTCTAACATGAGTGTCACTTCACAAAGCAGACCCAATCCCCAAACACTCTATGTTTCTCTACTTCGAGAATGAATTTTATTTCTGCATTTGACATACTTCATATGTTGCTTTGGTTGCTCACCTCCTTTTCTTTCCTCTGCGTTGCTTGGACTGTCTCCTTTCTGGAACAGAATTTCGTTCTCATTGTCATTTCCCCTTTTGCTTTCTCCCCCCATGAAAAAAGAAAACCACCCAAGTGGGAAAAAAAACAGTGTATGCATCTCATGTGTTTCATTTAACTGATTGCGCATGCTTTGATACACCCAGGACCAAGTGACCAAATACACTTAGGACTTTGTTTCAGCCTAAATTGCTCCAAAGAACATGGCTGAAGTTTGGGCTTGTGCTTATTTTGGGGTACAGTGGTCTCTATTGAGCCTTGGTGGTGCAAAGTTTCCACTTTCCCAGCACACCCCCAGTAGAGTGCCTCTTCCTACCTTATCATCCCCTGGCTGTCAGTGACGAGACGCTGAGGACCCCGAGTTGCTTCTTGTGGGATCTCTGCTCAAGCTGATGCTCTACTCAAATTTATTCTCTCTGGCTTTCAAAAGATGTGCTATGCATTGATAGGTAATGTATCATTTCAGAACTAAAAACTGTGGAAACTTCTTTTTAGTTCTAGCATCCATGTTGAGTTATTGTGCACCAGTCCACGTTGAGTTATTTTGCTTGTGAAGATAACAGACAAGAACTGAAATCCACAGTTGCCTCCGCTTTGCTGGATGCTTTTAGCACCAAGAACAAGTTTAATTGTGCTGGCCATCCATTGGAGCATCGTGTTTTATTTTATGATTTCATTTAGCTATTAGTTACTATATTTTTTCTAAGACATTAAAGATATTTGTTGGTTTGTTTTAATAAAAAATGCATATAAATCAGATTTGGGCATATCAAATCCCATCTGAAATGTAAAATAATAGCTCAATATACAAGAGTTGTATCCTGTTTACTGAGAATTCTTTTAAAAATTAGCATTTAATGTTTACATGTAAGTATTTCAAATTAATCTCTTCTTAAATCAGAAAGGCTGAGATTAAGATGAGACTACCAGTAAACATTTTTCTTAAGAAAATGTTTTGGCAAGTATATCAGCTTCGTATTTAATTTGAACAATGAATCATTTGAAACACGAAACTCAGAAAAAAATTTTGACATGTTCTTTACCCTCTAATTGTCTTCTGGGCATTATGATATGGTCTGGTGGTTTTCAGAACTTTGCCAGAAAGAAGTAGAGAAGTTTGGCCACCAGAGAGACACGAATGTCATGAACAATGCACACTCATCCAAACACCTCTAATTAGACATGTTCACTTGGCAAAATGCTGACTCGGGGCTTGAACTCTGTGAAATACTGGATTCACCAACTTCACTTGTTCAGACTTACTGTGCCCTAGAGATTTCCACTGCATATGAAAGGATTAACAAAAGAAGTCATATAACTTTTTGTTGTTTGGCCTTAAGGTCAGAAAACGCTGGGAATTTTTTTTTTCCCTTTCCCCTTGCTTTTTCAGAGAAAGACCCACCCAGTGTGATTTGTTCCCTCCGCTTCAGTGAAAACTATGAAACCTTATATCAATTTGAAACTTTCAGAAGTTGATCTTTTTTGTTGTCTTTGCTGTTATTGGTTACATCAAAGTTGGTGATGTATATTTTGTCTTTAAATTCTGGAAACCTAAATTCATTATATAGACTTTTAGTAATTTCTTGGGCAGTTATATGTATCACAATCATAAAGTGTGTGAGTTGGAGAAGGGACTAGAACTATTTTTAGGATTTGCCTAACTTAAATTCAAAAGCCTCTTAGAATTTTGCGTATGGAATTGGCCCATAAATGAATCTTCATCATGTAGAAAAATCATGATGGCTACATTTTACTTGAGTGACAGAGCTGTGTATAATCAAGATTCTGACTTCAACTGGGAAACTGCTTTGAGAGCCACTCTCTGGTCATGCAGGGCCTGGCGTGGCCATATGCAGATGCCACCTGACTATGCTTTTTCAGGTCCTGAGTCAGGGACAGAGCAGAGGTCCCTCCGTCTCTAGGCCAAGTCCTCCAGAAACTTGCATGGTGGAAATCTTTTCATACAGGTTCATGTGGCTTCAGACTGGTGTCTGCTACCTGCAGATGAAATGGCTGAAGCATGATTTCTTCATCCTAACTCAGAAATGGAGGCAGGAGGCACATGCCTGTAAATCAGCACTGACATCATTGCTGGAACTAACATTCTTGAGTAGGAAATCTAGTGGTTATTTGAATGAGAGCCAAATAACTGCACCACAAAGCAAGTTTATTCCTAGCTATCGGGCAAGTCCACAGCAAACAGGGCTTGGAGAGTAACTGCATCTTATAGGCAGTGCCTTCCCTTCTGAACTCAGGAAGGGGCCAACTGGACTGAAGTGCTCAAGGCCTTTTGCACCAAAGCTCTCCCTCACCTGGTCAACCTGGAGCCTGGCTCTTGCAGTCAGTAATCCTCCTTGAGTCTTTTCTGGAGCTTGCATGGCCTGATAAGTTGATCTTTCTGTAAAAAAGAAGGCAAAACACAGGTGGACAATTTCTTCTCACATTCACGGAGTACGTTACAAGAAGTTACTCAGAGATGAGAGACAGTCGCTGTGAAATGTTTCATTGGCTGATGGCTAACGCCAGATTATTTCCTTAAGAGCAAAGAACCGAAGCACCTTAAAATTGTTTGAATCATTGGAGCTTACCCTTCTTGTTACCAGGATTTTACAGATGAGGGAACCAAGACCAAGGAACTTGCTTAGTCTTTTACCATAACTCTATCCATGGACTCTCAAGTGGTCCCCTCTTCTTCTTCTCCTTTCTTCTTGCTTTCCTTTTTTCCTTCTTGAATTTTCTCTCTTTCTTTTCTTTCCTCTCTCTTTCTTTAGTGCCTCTGCTTCCTTCCTTCCTTTCTAGTTATTTTTATTTTTAATATTTTCATCTTTACGTGACACATGGGTGCCTACAGTATTTAGATGCATTGATGCATGTGCACTACTTATAGTGATCAAGTTTGGGTAATTGGCATTTCCATCTACTCAGATATTAATCTTTTAATTGTATCTTCTTATCCTTCTTTCCTTTTCCTTGCCCTCTTCTGCTTTCCTTGATAATTTTCACTTCTGTAGTTAAATGAATGCAGAAAGAGTGTAATTTACACAGGGACGGTGTGTGTACAATTTTCCTCTATCACGTCTTTTAGTCAACGTCTCTTTCTGTTCTCCCTTAGTTTACGATCTGGTGCTCTTCACTTGGAAACGTTTAATAAGACTTTATCTTTCAGAGAAATAAAGGTCACTGTGGTCAGTGGTGATGTTGGAAATTTGACACGTACAATTTTTTTGTTTTCCAGTCTTCAGATGATACGGAAGGCACTCAAACTAGCAGAATAAGCCTGACTTGCAAAATTATGCCTGTATTAAAATGACAATATTAGTAGTCAGATTCTTGTTCCCTTAGAAAATGTACTTTTAACTATTGTTTTCAGTGACAGCAAAAAGTCCCTTAGGCATAACCGAGACCATGACTTAAGAAAATTTGTAGAAATTGTCATTTTAGAGTATCTATTGGTATTAATTGTCCCATTGTCAAGCTGGTAACGTTCATTCCCAGGCACGATTATAACCAGGGAACCCTCTGCAACCTGGAAATATTGCTGAAGGGCAAAAATAGAAGTAAAATTGAATTGAATTGAAAAGACACAAATGAAACCATTCTGCAGTTGTACCAGGTACGTATGTGTGTCTGCTTGTGTCAGAGTTAAAGACAGCTTTCTTAAGCCCACAGAGCTCAAATTCAGAGGAATTTTGGACTTTAGGACTGAAGAGTAAAAGAAAAATATAAATCTGGTGCATTGATTTTGAAAGTGTCTTATGTGATGAGCTTGCAAATCTCTCATAAAAATAAAATCTACCTGTAATTCTAGTCATATAATTTTAGGGCATCTAATCCATAAGCACTGAGACTATTTGACCTCCACAATCATGAGAATGGTATTAGTGCTCCCTAAAGGTATTGTTTGTGCAGCTGCAGGTACCTCTTCAACCTCTCAAGCATATTTAAAATAACACCAGATTCCTATGTATTTTGTCAAGCAAATTTGCTTATTTACTAATATGTCATATGAAGTAATGAAAGATTTCTCTTGGTGGGATAAAACTCTGGATCAGTACTGCTTCAGTTTGATTCTCCTTATATATTACATCATTATTTATTTTGTGAAGTCAGATTTCAGTTAATAAGAAATTTTCTTTCTATGTTTGAGGTGGGAAATTCATAGGGTCTTCTGTACATTTCTTTTGGAATGAAACAACCTACTACATCAACCCGCTCACATTTGGAAAATAAATGAGTAATGCTAGGTTAAAAGAATATTGCTGTGTGCTATTGAGTTTAACTTCTCACTGAAGTCTGTTTCTGGTGACATTCAGAGTCTTAAGATTGTACTGTGAAGCCTTCCATTAGGCGAGGCAAACACCTTCAGCACATGCAAGCGAGAACTGCCTTTAGAATTTCTATGGAATGTGTTGTCAGCTTTCAGGGGCAAGGAAATTTTTACATTCCATAGTCACGGGAAGAGTCTCAATTTGAAATCTAGGCAAATTGATAACATTCTCAGTGGTAACTGACTCTCCCTTTGCATTGATAATTAAGAGTTGCCAATCACTTCTTTGCCTTTAACCTGACCTGATATTTTCATAGATGTGATATTTTGCATGTAATAAGGCTTGGCTCTTGCCTACCCAAGTAGAGCAGCTGGCTTCAAAGAACTTTTCCAAGTCTCTGTAGTTGACACTTCTCACACACCTCCCTGCCCAGCCCGTATTTGTGCCCTTTATCACTGTGGTGTTCATTTGCCTGAATGCCAACTACTGAGTCTGTGCCTTTGCCTGAAGCCTTGCTCTAGCCTGAGGCTTGGTTTGTCCTTGCAAGAGGTGCACTGGAAGGGCCTGGAATTAACATTCCCTTGGAACAACTGTCAAGGCAAGGCTGAAGAAGTCAGTATGTAAATACTCCAGCCCCTTCACTCTCTGGAAGCTGACTCCTAAGCTCATGTCAGACGCTGGCTGTCGTCTTTCCTCACAGGGCAGAGCCCGGATTGTCCTCAGTGCATATCTGATAAATACATGCTGTTCGTCTTCATTTGCCAGCGTCCCCACTTCCGCATCCTCTGTGAGTGATTCCTAAAATCACTTCCCACCTCATTTGCTCTTGAATCCTTTTCTCAGGTTCTACCTCTAGGTCTACATCTGGGAAAATTCTGAAGAATTTGAAATTCAAACACACCCAGTTTATTACTCCTATAGAGAATTCAGTCAGTCACTCCTCAGCCCTATGTAGTCAAGGGCTAAGTTATCGCTTTAGAGCATATTTTTGAGTTTTTTAAAAAAATTTTTTGTGGCAGATAAGTGCCTTGGAAAACGTGCCAGACTGTGTAGAATTACACGTGGCTGTCTTCCATCAGGCTTAATGGCTGCTTAGGACAGAAGCTCTGGTTGGTAGCCAGCTGAGACCCATATTTGATGATCTTCAAACGGGTACAGTTTAGCAGCTCTGATAGAGGCCAGTCAATCTTAAAATTAAAATATCTCAAGGGCAATTTCTGACATTCAATGTTTTAGATAATTGCCTTTCACAAAACAGAAAGAATTCAACTTTCTTCTTGTTTTTTCCTTTAAGCAATTTAAAGGCAAGTTTAATGTAGTTTACCAAAGACCAAAAAAATGCATATCTATGTCAAAATACCAAATTATAAGCTTTCCTTAAAATAAATTTTGTTCTGAATTTGTCTTGTAACTCCTGAAACAGAGAAACTTGCTGTTAGCAATTCCCAGTTCTCCCCAGCTGATTTTTATACATTCCCAATTTCTGTTGGCTTGGTGCTTGATACATTTTTTTCTCTTGTTTTTTCACTTTTCCTTTCTTTTAATCTGATAGTCAAGTTGTCCCATTCTTTTGACAATCTAAAGGAAACATATTTCCATGTACACCCTGTAGAACTGTGTTCACTTAAGCCAAGGCTTCACAGAAAATAATAAGCTTAATAAGATGCCCGATTCCTCTAATAAAAATGAAACAATAAACGCATAGAAAAATGAGGAAGAAATTACACCCATTAAATGCATCTAGCCCGCTGAGTGATGGGATGGCTGCCTATTCAAGTTGGGAATTTTACACATGATCGAAGCTTTATTTAGTCTAATGGAATGTGCTTCCTGAATTTGGCTTCTAACTAAGCCGGAGCACAATAGTGAGTATTATGTGACTGGAATGAGCTCATTCCCGTCCCGAAGTCATTGTGACTCAGTCTTGACTCTCTTTTACTCTCAGGTGGCTCATTACCTTACCGTCCCTCTTTGGTTAAGGGAGACATTCAGGTTGTTGCAGAAATTTAGTGGACTTTGTGCATCATGGGGGTCTCCATCCCTCCCTCAAAACCTGTGAAGCCATTGGAAAGATTCAGCCTCATTTGACAGTTCAGAAAACACAAGCTCAGTGATTTATGGAGATAAAATTCACAGAAAACGAAGCGAGTGGCAAAGATTAATGAGCTGTCTCACTGCTAGCTGATCACATGGTGAACAAATGCCAGGGTTATTGCATCAGCCAAGAAGAGATAACTCCAAAATGATAAAAAGGAATTTAATATTTGCAATTTCCAAGAAAAACAGAGCACTCATCTATGTCCTTACATTTATTTGTCTTCTTTAGAGCCATGTATTATGAGAGGATCGATGAACCACAATCTAATTGCAGTCCGTGGCCTCTGAATGGTCTCCATCCAGACTTTTCCTCTTTTCTTGTATTGCTTATCCCTGAGCATAAAACTATGAAGTGTTAAGAAAACCTTGTGAAGATATTCAGACACCTTGAAAATAATTCTTTTGCTCCTGCCAGTCACCCTGGATTGCCCACTGCGATCATCCATGTGGGTGCTCAAGTCTCAAATTGTTTAGAGCACTTGAATGGAGCACCTCAGGGAGCTTTATATCGGAAGATACACACTCCATTTCCATATAGACTTTCAAGGATAGTGGATTTCCAACGTAGATGCGATGGCTCATTTCATCCTGATTGGCCAGAAGTGTTATGAAGTGCCTTCCCAGGAAATGGCAAATCTCCCTAGCTTTGTGAGACTTTTCAGTTTAGTCAAGTCTTGCCTTTCTAAAACATCTGCTTATGTACGATGTCTCTGAGTCTGTACGCATGTAACTGAGGTACTGGTCCCTTCATATCAATGGAAGAGAACCCCATGTTTCTCTTAAGTCATCTTTGTCTGAGATTCAACGTAGGCTCATTTTGGGCCACTGGCCTGACTAAGAATTCTAGGAAGTGTGCAGTTATCAGATAGTAATCTAGAATTCATGCTAAATCATAAAAGACATTGTTAAAATATCTTAAATAATCTTGAGTTTCTCCTCCCTGGACTCAGAAGTGAAGGCCAAGCATCATCAGGCAGTACCCCTGACAGAAATAGTAGATACAGTCTCAGGATCTCAACCCTACAATACCAAGAGCATCAGTCTTACTCACAGATATCTCTCAAACTGTTGATGTTTCGGGACTCCCAAGGATGGTTACGCTAATTCTCACCCATTTTTCCACCGGATGTCCTTGAGATCTTCCACTCGGTGGTCACCTCATTGAGTTTGTGGTGGAGTCAGACAGCTCCTCCCTCTAGTGCTGAAGTGAAGTCTGATCCCCCCAGTCCTTGACACAGACTTGGGTAGAATTCCTACAGTGTACCCACTAGCAGGGAGTTCACTTCCACTTTTACTGAGCTGACTTTCTCTGGGAACACAGGTTGGCTTCTTTTGAAGATCATTCTAAAAATGAAATGGGAAGATATTGGATGCATCTACTATATTCTGCTACTTAAAATCCACAGGCAATGCTCAGTCTCTTCTGAAAGGAGAGCACAGAGTATTGAAGATTAGGAAATTTGAAATAACTACGTGAAACCAGTGTGCTAAGAACCAGTGAACATCAATCACTCAGGAAAAAGCCAGGCCTCTTAAGATGAGGGAAAAAAATGAGAAAAGTATTTTCTGTGTTGTTTTGCTTTTTTTTTTTTATCTTCTTGGAATCAAACCTAGAAACTCGCACACCCAAAGCTACCACTGAGCTACACTTTCAGTCTTGACCTTCATTTTTTACAAAGTATGAGTAATAGCATCAATTTTTGCTTTCTGTTTTTCCATTGTCATGTAATCTATGTATCATAAAAAAGCTAAAAAGCAAATCAGTAAATAAGTAAGTAAATAAATAAATGATGGATTTTCCAAGAAGTGGGAAGGAAATATCAGTATTCTAAAGTGAAGAAGAAATCCCATGATGCTGATGCAATATACTATAAACAGACACACCGTCTTTTGCTCAAGCCATTGACTTTCCATATAAGCTCACTAGATGACAGTACAATTCAGGAAGATGTAGGTTTATTTTAGTATTTTGTATTTGAGATTCATGAACTCTTCTCAATAATTCCTCATTTTATATGCAAATGGAATTGCATTAGTAGTATTACTAAGGCCAAAAAAGACCTCCATATCAGTGAATTAATCAAACATTATATTTATGTCTTGCTCACCTTTTAGGTCAGCTGATTTGGAAGTGCTCCATGATCTTCTCATTCAGAGACCCTGAAGGAAAGAGAGATTCTCTGTTGGCTCTGGCATCTTCGCAAAAGAGGGAAAAGTTAACCTTAATATATGCTAAAAAAAATCCAGAAAACAAGACAAAACAAAAGCTATTTAAGAAGTCAGACAATATGAAGGTGAAATTTAAAAAGTAATACGGTAAGTTAAATGTTTTATTAATATATCGCACAAGCTCACTGGATTTGTGGAATTAGGCAAAATTATCCAGATAGTAACTATGAACATGACCATAGAGGCAGAAAAGATCCTGCCTGAGTCCTGCATTCCACAGGATAAGGCTGTCTCCTGCAGATGTACAAGGTCACAGTTCTGAAACCACAATACCTGTGTACTAAAATAGAACAATTAACTAAAAGGCTTAGTGAAAGTTGCAGACGAATAGGAAGATAAAGTGATCACGAAATGGGCTCCAGCTGGAAATACCAGGGTGAAGTCTTGTGTAACTGTTGTAGGTACCAACAGATGCATGTAGAAGTATTTATAGATACAAGCACATACAAGTGTTGATATGTACACATGGATTTTCTTGCCTAGCAACCATAGCATTCTCACAGAAGAAAAGAATACCTCTCACCAAGCTCCTGATTTCCAACACTATTTTCCAATAGAGGAAACAAATACTTCTTGGAGAAATAGCTGATTCCGAGACCAAAGGGATTATAAAAGATACCTTTAGCGTTTCATGGTACTAAAAATTATAGAAAAATGGAAACAAAAACAAAACAAAAGTAATTGCTCCACAGTGATGAAACTATTGCAGAGAGATGCAAGAGCAGATTGAAAGTTCCCTCAACGGCCAAGACTGGAACAACCCGATCTGCAAAGATCTGTGGTTTGTACCATACGCTCAGTGTTAGGTGTTGGTGTTTCATCTAGGCAAGTCCCTTCTTCCTGTCCCTTGTGAACCAACAGTTTTTCTCCTGTCTGTAGCTTTGTGTTTTCCTGAATATCGTAGTTGTGGAATCATAACTTGTAGTTCCTTTTGGCTGACTTCTCTCACTTAGCGTTATTCTTTAAAGATTCACCCACCAGCCTGAGAATGTAGCTCAGGGATTAGAGTGTTGGCCTAGGACACCTGAGGCCACCCACTCTCTAGCTGAGCACATCTATAATCCCAGTACTTGGGAGGCTAAGGCAGGAGGATTGCCAGGAGTTTGAGGTCATCCTCAGTACAGAGTGAACCCTGTTTCAAAAATAAAATAAATATGTTTAGAAAAGATTCCCCCATGACTTTGCATGGCTTGATAGAACACACGTGGTCTTCATATCGGTCCCTTGTCACATACGGAGGATGGAGGATGTCACACAGTTTACTTACCCATTCATCTTGGTTGCTGCCTGTTTTGAGTGATGATTAAAAAATACATTCTAAACATCACAGGTAGGATTTTTATGGACATAGGTTTTGAATTTACTTGTGTTGATACCTAGGAGCACTGTTTCTGGTCAGGAAGTGTCAAGCTGTCTTCCAAAGCAGTTATACCAGTTTGTGTTCAGATTACCAGGGAGCATGTTACTCCACAGCAGTTACTATTGTCAGGACTTGGGTTTTCTCTTCCCCCTCAAATGAATGTGTGTGCTATCTTATCATCCTTTTCAATTTTATTTTCCATTGGTCATTTTCATAATCAAGATAATTCATTTCAAATGGTAGTAATTAATTGAGCTGGAAGCGAAGGTCGGCGATTACAGCACTTGCCTAGGAATCTCAAGGCCCCCGATTTGATCCCTGAGCTTCACACACTAGCTGGGAGTGGTGGCACACACCTGTAATTCCAGCTCTCAGGAGAATGGCAGTGAGTTCTCACCCAGCATGCGCTACAGAGTGAGACCTTTTTTCGAAATAACTAAACAAATAAATACTAATAATTAAACAGTTTCTGTTAAATTCCTAAATTAACAAATGGTGCTTATGTAAAGTTTTCTAAAATGCTTCCTGGAAATTGATTATTCATCATGTGATGGCTTGCTCGTTGAGTTTTGCGTCATGCAAAGCCATTAGGATGACACTGATTGCGTTTATTTTCAGATCCCCGGAATCTAACACATAGGAGGTGCTCAAGAAATTTTCTTCGATGACGAATACACTCATTTATGTTCATCCTCACCTCAGAGACAAGCCTTTTAAGGTAGGTTGGAGGCAGTTTTTTAAAATTTTTATTCTGAATTCTCAACTGAAAAGTAACATTTGAAAAGTAAGTGTTCTTTGTTCTCTTTGTAGACTCTCTAGCTCTGCAAATTGAAATGTTGGCTAAAAAGTATTTAAAAATCAAAACACTTCTTATATGGTGGTGTAGAAATGTTTGAGAACACTTGTATTTTCTAATGATTATTTCTTTTATTCTTCTTCTTTCCCCTTCCTTTTATCACAGCCTTCAAAAATAGAAAAGCCTGAGAAGGTGTCTATGCCACTTAGCAGTTTTCAGAGCTCTGTCCTGGTAGTAGCAGAAATAATGTATGTTAACACAGTAGTTTATTTCTAGGAATCTTCATGAATGATTGGGACTGCTGGGCAAGGGACCTGGGTGACAAGCAGGCAGTCAGCTCTTCAGTTTTCATAGACAGTTCTCAGTGTCTTACTGTTACTTTGTTCTTTTCTTGATATGTTCAAATACTTTACACCAAGTAGAAGTAAATTTCTTAAAAGATAAATACTCTACATTTTCATGTTTATCTAGTTGTTCACCCTTGAAAAAAATGTAGCTCTGTGTAAAGGTTATTGTATAATTTCTGTCACGGTAGTCTGTTTTCAATACACAAAAGTGACCTGAACATTTTTATTGAAGTGAATGGTTAATTTACCCAGCAAAGTCTTTCTAAAATGAAATGAAAAAAAAAAAACAGTCATGTCTCAATCATCCACATCAATAATTACCACAAGTAAGGTTTAAACTAATTTAGCCCAACTGAACTTCGTCGTCCACCATACAGCAATTGTTTTTTGTCGGTGGTGGGGGAGGGGGGGCGCGGAATACCATCCCCACCGCCAACAACAACTGAAAACATTTTAATAGCCATAGGAAAAAGAGGTTCACTTTAAAATAAGTTTTTTGGAGGAAAATTATTTTAGGTAATACTTCTGTTGCAAAACTTTATTGGTTTTTTGGAGATAAGAAGGTACAGGTTTCTACCACAGTGGAATTCCACAGTCACTGAGACACCAAGCTGTGCTGACTCTTTGGTCTTCGTGGAGAGCCTCACTCACTTCTGTCTTCCATAAATTCAGGGCCAGAGGAAAAGGCTTCAACCCCTGAATGCCATTTTTATTGAAAAAAAATGAGAATGAAATACTTATTTCATTATTTCATCACATTATTAAGTTGCAAATATCAAAGTTATATACATATACCTGTGATTTATACTGTATATTTATATATACATTGTAAAATAATTAAACTAACATATCCACCATCTCACAAAGTTACTGGTTTTTGTATGTGTTGATGACATTTAATGATCTAACTTTTAATGAATTTTCAAGTATAAAATATATTATTGTTAACTGCTGTCACTATTCTGTAATAGGTAAAATGGATGACCAGAATTTGTTCAAACCATCTCACTGAAACCTTGTGCCTTTTGGTATAGTTCATATCCTCCTAAGTAGGATCAAGTCAGAGTCAAACGTGGACTGAGGAGGCAGGAACCACCTGTAGAGGTGACACGTGGCATTGAACTTGTGTAGTGGAGAAGGAAGCAATATGAAAAGGAAAGGCATTTTCCATGGCTTCCACATGACTGAATCCAGGAAAAGATATATTCAAGCCAGTGGCTATTAAGGCAGACAACTCCCAGCTTTCCAAATCTAATAAGCTCTGGGCAAATATTTAATCAATACACTGTGGCTTGACTAGAGGAGACCGAGCATCCTTTAGCCTCATGCTCAGTGCAATCATGCTGGCCATGGTAGGGAGAGCTGGCCTGCTGTCTAGGGAGGATAATGACCCGGGTTCCCCCAGCCCATCAGTCTAACATGAAATCTACCTATATGACCAGCCTTACTAAAACCATATCAATCACTGGCATCCTTATTCCCAGCCTGTGCTATTTAATTTGCTACTTTAAAAAGCAGCATTTTCCATTATGCTAACTATTTGAATCCATTAGTCTCACAAAGCAATGTTTTGTCTTTAAACATGATGTATTTCGGGGTGAAGTATCAGTCTAAATGAGAGCAGGGCACATTTAAAATTTTTGCCTTTGTATTTTACGTTATTGTGGGCTATTGTTTTACCATGCCCAGTTGTTCAGCCCTCTCTTGGAAGGGAATTGTAAATCCTAGTTTGTTGCCATGTGGATTTCAGTGACTTTCCTTGGGGGAGACATTTGGAGCTTCAGGACACCACCCTGTCCGTGTGGTTTCTTCTCACCAGTACAATGTGGGTAAAGTAACATAAGCCATGACTGAAGTTTTAAGAGTCGTGTGTGATTCAGCCACCTCTGTTTCTTCTACTAAGAAGAAATGTGTTAATGAAGGATGCTCATTCATCTCAGATTCTAAGGCAAAAAATACATATTGATTAGTTTGTGTACAGCTGCTGTAGCATACAGTAAAAAGCAAATAAAACCCTGTGAGCTTTTGCCGTCAAAAGTTGCTGGGTTTTAGAAGCTGGTGGCGAATACAGCAACATGTCATAAATATTGCCCTGCTCAACACTTAGCGGAGATTCTGCACACAGAAAAATAAATCATCTCAGAAACTTATGGTGGCCAAGATAGACTGAAATTTCTCAAAATTAACTTCGTCCCTCCCCTTGCTCCTTCCCTCCCGTCTTCTTTCTCTCTTTTCCTCCCTTCTCCTACTCTCTTATTTCTTCTTCTTCTCTTTTTTACAAATATATAAGACATTTATTCACTGTGGACCTTTTCCGTTATTTAAGAAACAATATTTATGATGCATAAACTGACACTGTATTTTTATATATGTAATTTGTATCGTACACCACTGTATGTTTCTACAGGCAAATATCTCCAAAATGTTTTCAGATCCACTAATGAGAAATCCCTTGAGGCTCTGTTTTACAGAGAAGAAAATTGAGGCTCAGAGGTGACATTATTACAAAAGTCACAGGGCAATCAGGATTTCAGTTCATGCCACAGTTCCCTGTCCAACACATTTTTAAACCATCTCTGTTGTTTAATTATCCTTCAAATGAAACAATGTTTTTAGAACTGCAGAGTGGAGAGGCTAGTGAGAAGTGTGACTCAACAGAGAAGACGTAGCCCCTGAGCCAGATCCCCCAGGCCTCCCTCGGGCTCCATTTGAGGGGTAAATTGGTCTTGAACAGCTTTTCTCTGTGCCAGCATCCTGGTGGTACATTGCCTTTTCTCTATTTACCTTAGACATTGAAGCATTTCTATGGTCCAATGTAATCACATGAATTTCAAGGACACAATTGAGAAAACTGTGGACAAAAATTTTAGCAGGATGGAATTTCTTTTTATTAATATTTTTATTTCTATTACTTAGCAGAGCAAAAATAGTAATTTTTTTCTCAAGGAAAATTTGAAAAATGTAACAGAGCTTTAAAAGCAAAATGAAAACTGTAGGATGGTTGATGTGTTTCTCTTGTATTTTCTATTTCATTTTACAATTGGCATCCGTTATAAAAACTGTGCCCCAAGCTCAGTCTAATTTTTTTTAATTAACCAATTCACTCATTAGGTTATTTATTTACTACTTACTATATAGTTACTCTGGGTTGGACTCTCCTTTGGATATAGAGAATTTAATGGACAATTATCTATCCCCGTCGCTTGTATTCTAGATGGACGATAGGGAACGAGCTGGTTTAAAAAATACATAAAAAAATTGTTGAGCACAAGGTCTGGGTAAAAAGGAAATCATGAAGCTTAAGAAGCTAGAATTGCTTACTTGTGTAAAGTGTCAGTCCGGGAGATAGTGGTTGAAATAGTCTTAAAGGATGAGTATAAGGGCAGCCATGGAAGGAGCTGGGGAAAGAGCCCTCACATTAAGGCGGAGCCACTGAGGTAGGTAAGGGCACCCCGTATAGGGGCAGAAAGGATTCCAGTCGTGGGGCTGAACGTATGGGCAAGGGTGAGAATGGTTTCAGGTGGTAAGACCCTGGGGGAAAGTGGAATCTGTGTCCTGTAGAAGTTTATACAAATTAACTGGGAGCTTATGACCCTCTTCAGGATCAAGGGATGTGATGAAGGTGATGAATACTTTAGCTAGTTTCCTTCACGTGCTGTACCCAAAATGCGCTGGGAGAGGACGAGTGAAAAGTGTCATTTTATCAATTGGTGCTGTCATTACTGGCCACTCAGTTTTCATGCATCTCTGGAGCAGTCATAATAATTTATTTTGCAGAATTTAGCTAATAGAAAAGACATAAAAGAAGGAACTTTAATAAGAAGCTTGTAATGAAATCAAGAAATAGCATAGTTTCTTAATCAGTGTTATGTTGCTACAATTCAATCTCACAGCCTGGCTAATTTATAAGCAATAGAAATTAAGACTGGATGGGAGCTGCAGGCCTGTAATTCCTAAGTTCTGGGAGGCTGAGGTCAGAGGATCACAAATTCAAGGCTAACCTGGACGACTTAGTGACTTAGCAAGA
Source organism: Ctenodactylus gundi (assembly GCA_004027205.1). NCBI lineage: Eukaryota > Metazoa > Chordata > Mammalia > Rodentia > Ctenodactylidae > Ctenodactylus > Ctenodactylus gundi. The sequence goes on from PVKB01003382.1 coordinate 140,888, forward strand.
CCTTGTTTCAAAATCAAAACTAAAAGTAAAATGGACTGGGTTTGTTGCTCAGTGGGAAGGCCCTGGTTCAACTGCGTGCATGTGCGCGCACGGACACACACACACACAGAGACACTCTCTCTCTCTCTCTCTCTCTTTCTGCTACTTCAGTGCCCACTTCTACAGGCTGAGAGGCCAGTGTAAAGTCTTCTTCCCATGTTCCAGTATCACAGCCAGAGGGCGTCCCACGAGACAGCACACACAGAGCACGCAGATGGACATCAGGTGCTTCATTTCCTTTTCTTATTAGGCCACCATTTCCATGATGGGGCACCATCTCATGACTCAATCTAACTCAAATATCTCCTGACATGGGCCCCACCTCCCAACATGGCTACAGTGGAGAACAGGCCTTCAGAATATAAAGGAGGGTGTATATACCTGTTCAAGCCATAGCAGGTAGTTAGTATAAACAAGGTGAAGAGAATGAAAACACATTTGAGGCATGTTTTGGATATAATATGCATTGAATTTAGTGATGCACTTGATGTACAATTTTAAAACTAATGCCCAAGAATATTTAGCACTTTCCTAACTAGACACTACACGGAGGGCAGGAAAGTGCTTTTCTCTGATGGGAAAGACCTACACTGAACAAACAAATAAATAAAAGTAGCATGAGAGATGAGTCACAACCTCTATAATGGATTATAAAAGTTTTTGAAGGATAAATTAGAAGGTATCCTGATACCTGATTGTGGATTCTACAAAGCAGGCGTCGGCTTGAGAAAGCCATTTAAAAAAGTGAACATTTAGACCAGAGGATTGCAAACTCTGGCACGTAGACTAAATCCAGCCACTGTCTGTTTTCATATGAGTCTGAAAGCTGTGAATGCTTTTTTCAGGTTTAAATGGTTGGGGAAAATATCAAAACAAAAAGAATATTTCTAGACACATGAAAATTCTATGAAACTCAAGTTTTAGTGTCCATAAATAAAGCTTTATTGGAACACAGCCATACTCATTCATTTATGTGCTATGCATGGGTATCTTCACGCCACAGAGGCAAAGCTGAATAATTGTGATAGAGACCATATGGCCTGCAAAGCCAAAAATATTTACTACACAGCTATTTATAGAAAAATGTTTGCCTACCACTGATTCGAATAGTATTAAACCTAGGGGGTTTGGTGGTGGCAGTCTTAGCCCATTTTCTTTGCCTGCATCCAGATGTCCTGGAAGAATGTGGGGTCCTAGAGAAAAGGCCATCCGTCCCCCGCCCGCTGTGAGCCCCACTTGTAGACTCTCTAAGGAAGGAACAACATCAGAAGACATTGATGAATTGGAGAAGCCCAGACAGGGGCTGGATTGCAAGTTCCAAATTAACTGTACAGTGAACAGATTTGCAAAGGGAAAAAAAAAAAAAAACATGGGCAAAGGTCCTTGTGTTGTTTTTTTTTTCTTCCCCTTATTAATTTACCATAGCCACCACCAAATATCCTAGTTTCTGTCTGGGAAGAGTGGCTGGGAGGGCCAGCAATCAAAATGCAGCTGGAAAACCCCAAGAAATTCAAGAACCCCCATAAAAGACCCAAGGAACAATGTTTTTCAAACCACTTGAAAAACTGAAGAGTCCATTCTGGTCATGTAATTATATTTCTCGTGATGTGTTAACAAATACAAAGAAGGAGACAGGTGGTTCTGGACTCGGGGGGAATGTTTTCAATGAAATACCAAGTTCCTGAAGGATAGGATTCACGGAATCTATTAACAAAATCCACGCTTTGGCATGAAAACAGTGCCCAGGAGGTATCTTAACTAAGAAGCCAGACCAGTGCTTTCATAAAACTTCAAACAAATGAATGTTTACAAGAGAGCAGAAAACATATTGTGTGTTAACTGTATTTGTACTGCACTTGATCTACACAGATTTTTAGTCCTGGTTGTGTAGTTTCTACATATGGCAGAAGCAGTGATGAATCATTCCTTTTGGAAAGGTTTAGCTAACAGAAGAGGAAAAAAACTGAAGTGTTTCAGTGTTGTGCTTCAGGATTGCAATTTAAGACTGCAGAACCAGCACACGCCTGAATCTTAAAGCAAACAAACAAACAACATCTTTATTTCAGTTTTTCCACCAGGCATTTCAGCATAGGTGGCACTTTATTGGTACTTTAAAATACTAACCATGACTCAGTGAAGGCCGGAAGGTGCCACACATGCATGCATGCATGTGCAGACACCACGGAACCATGTCAGCCCCTTTTCTTTGCATTTCTTGTGGCCAGTAGCTATACAATAAAATATTTGAAGGCAGGAATGCAGATACATTCATTCTTGTGGATGACCAGCTTAACCTTTGACTGTTCCTCACTATGTATGCCCCACGCACACTGTAAACATTTTTTTTTTTTGTTAAGAGGTATCTTTTTTGACATGGGATAATTATACATATTTATGAGGCACAATGTGATGACTTCATACACACACATCATAGATAATGTTCAAATCAGGGTGGTTACATTTCCATATTTTAAAGTATTTATCATTTCTTTGTGTTGGGAAATGTCATTTACCCCTCTTCGAGTTCCACTGTCTTGCTGAACTTAAGAAATTATTCTTCTGCTGTAGTTATATCTTCATTCCTATTACTCAGTCTCTCTTCTCCACCTCTACCTCAAGTGACCACTATCCCAATCTTTCTATGAGATCAACTATTAAACATCAATCATTTCCATGGATGTTACTGCAAATTGCAAGGTTTCATTCTTATTTATGACTGAATAATACTCCACTGTGTGTATGCAACCCATTTTTCTAATTCATTCTTTCCTTGACAAAATCAGTGCTATCATACTAACGTATCCTTTTGTAACTCCTAAGTGCATGCACAAATACTAGTTTACTTTAGTTTAAAATAACAGTATTTTATTTACAGAGCATCTTAATATCCAGTTATTAAATTTCATCTTTACCATATTCATGCAGAATAAGATTTTTTGACACTGAAAATTGAATTCAGGGCCTTTGCACTGAGCCGTATCTCGAACCCATTTATTTATTTATCTTGAAATAGGTTTCACAAAAGTACTTATCTAATCCAAGATGGACTGAGACTTGAGATGCTCCTGCCTAGCTTCTCAAAGCACTGGGATTACAGATTACAGAAGTGTTCCATCATGTCCAGCTCAAACTAAATTTTATTTATTTAGTTAGTTATTCATTTATTTATTTATTTATTTAGAGATAAGGTCTTATTCTGTAGTCCAGTCTGTACCTGAACTCACTACATAACCCATGCTGCCCTCAAACTCATGACAATCCTGCCTCAGCTTCCTTGGTGCTCGGATTACAGTCATGTGCCACCCCACCCAGTTTATGTGGTTCAGTTTACATAGTACTGGGAAATTGAACCCAAGGCCTTGCACTTGCTAGGTAAGCACTCTCAATATGATGGTGTGCCCCAGCCTCAAAATTAATCCTAGAGAAGTCAAGGACCTTTTTCAAGATTGTCAATAGACATCACAATGAGAATCAAGCCACAATTTTCCCTTACTGCGTCACCCACTTTCTGTGTGGCACTGCAAGGGCCAAACTTGTCTCCCATGTACCAGTAGATATACCAAGGACGTACACTTAAATGTTGAACAGCAGAACTTCAGTGAACAATTTGGACTGTCACCCTGGACAGCCATGTAGTTAAGAAGGTCGGCGTGCATTTTACCTATGACATCATTTCCTGGTCCCCATCCTTAAAAAACCCTTTGCAAAAATTCACTGAAATGAGAATTTTTTTTTCACTTTTTTGTAGCGTTTATTCTCCTTTGTGAAGTTTATTTTTTAATTTCACTATTAGTCCTATACAGAACTAGAAGGTATACATGTACCAAAATATAGCTGACACATCCCAAGGTGTGATTAACAAACACATCTGGAAGAAAAGAAGTTGGACAAAACTTTGGCAAAGAGAAAAGTTAACATTTGAAGGGTTTGAAGGCAATCTTGGGCGCTTCCTACCACTTCATCTTGAGCAAAGTCAAATCAGCCACCTGGCCTGGTTCAGTATCAGTTTCCTTGTCAACTGTTGGCGTGAGGTTGACTGCTCCTCTGACTGACTTTGAGAGGGTGGATATAAGCACGACTCAAACTCTGGATCACTGCACAATTGCCACGCAACGTTATTCACTCACACATAAAAATAGGCCATTAAGTGTCATCAAAGAGTAGAGGAAATGTCCAGAGATCACCTGTCTCAGCTGTCGCTAGGAGAGAGGCTCTTTGTCCCTTTAAGAGCTCTCAGACACATCTCCAGTCACATCCTAAAAGCCTTCCTCATGTCGCCTAGTGCATCCGGTAGCACAGCCATGTTCCGAACTTCCTGGCAGATGTCATAATTTACTGTCACCCTCTTGCAGGAATGTGGGGCCAGGAGCCCCAGGCCAGCTCTGTGATCCATTGCTTGACAAGTCCCAAGTGTCAACCTTGGGCTGGCCTAGCGGGCGTGGGACACCATTTACCTGATAGTGCCTGTGATAAAGTGGGCAATTAGATGCACTTGGAAAATCCTGGCTGGAAACTAGCTGCCATATAGGAAACATGACAGCCAAGGCAGGCTTCTTAAAAGGGAGCCAAGAAAATTACATCTTTAAGAGAGATCTACGTTGCTCTCACCGGAAGTCAGAACACCCTTGTCCCCCAATGGGGTAATAAATTCTCACTGGAGGTGGGAGTAAAAGGAAGAGAATTGAGAGTTATGATTTCAAGTTTTTGATCACGGAACCCTGTTCTCTTTGGATTTTATTTCTTTCCTCCTCTGTCAATCTCTCTTCCTTCCTCACCCCAGATTCTCTATCTCTCTTTTCCTCTCTCTCTGTCTCAGCCTAAGTGCGCGTGCACACACACACGCGCACACACACACACACACACACACACACACACACTATCACAGTACTAGGATTTAATTCGGCCCTTTAGCGTACGTTTTGTCTCTCTGTGTAGTTTCCTCATTCTGGTGCCAACTCCCGAGCATGATTTGTTTGACACGTATTCCAAGGCCCCGTTTTCGCTTCTTTCTAGCTGGAGAGCTGCAGCCTGCCCGTGATTAATGAGTCTGGAAGGTGAGTGACAGTTATCTTAAGGGCTCTCAAAAGTTTGTTTCAAGAGCTTCGCCAAAACCCTCCTGCTGCATTAGCTGCAGTTAGATTTCCTGTTGATAGTAGCTTGTGGAAAATGACCACTGGCCCCCCAGTGCTGTTTTGAGCACGGAGCTCTGTTTATCAGCCAACGGTGTGCATGTTCTCTCTGTCACCCCGTGTGTTTGCCATTTCCCTTCAAGCAGATAAACATTTTACCTATGAGATGGAGGAAGTACGTCACGATGCTGGTTTATTTCTTCTGAAATAGAAGAGTCAGGACTGATCTGGAAAATGTGCTTCCAGACAGAAGAAAAGGAAAAATGATTCCCTCCCAAGGCTAGTTCCTCCTCTTTGGCTGGGTGGAAAAGGTGGGTGGAAGGCACAGGGTGTTCTCTGTGGGACTGGAATTCCCCTGCAGAGTCAGAGGAGATGAGCAAGCGTTGGGTTTTCCTTTTTTATATTTTATTCTGCACCTAGAATAATAGGCATGTAGGGAGCAGACAGAGGGACCCACATGAGGTGCTCTTCCTCTCTGGATGAGGACAGCTATGCGTGGAGCTGAAGGATGTTGGTAGAGATGCTGATGACAGGGGGAATAGTGGGTTTTGGCTTGATTTCAAGGTGGCCTGAAAAGTATCTGGGAACTATAAGGTATGGCCTAGCGCCAGTCACAATGTGTGTGTATGCGTTGGGGAAGCAGCTAGAGGCATCTCCCCCAAGACAGATTCTGAACCAATGCAGTCACTATCTCTTTCATGAATAAAGAGGCTCCTTTTAATAGTTCAGGTTGGATAAGCTAAAGCAGAAAATGAAAGCTTTGAAACTCCAGCAAAGTTGTTGAAACTGAGGAAAGGAGATGAAATACTCCTCACCATGGGTACATCAGCTCCTCGGGTCGTTCTGGTGATGACACCAAGAAACCCAAGTTATGTTTTCCCTTATGACCTAATTTCACTGGACTTGACGCCCACTTCACTCATCCTCTTTGCCCTCTAATGGGCTGTTTGCAGAACAGTGTTAAGGGAAGTGACTATAAATTTGCCCCAGGCCCACCATAGAGTAACTTTCCAATGACTCTCCTGTTCAGTTCTATAGTATCTTCTCGGATGCCATACTAAATTGTTACTGAGGTCCCAACGTCTACTTCTTCCTCATTCATGCATGTTGAAGTCACTGCCACAAAGATCTTGGCTCTGTTTCTCTAGTCTTTGATTCCTGATGGCCTTGTAAACTGCTGGACCATTAGTGAAGGTCATGCTATGTTAACTCTGTCTAAAATCGTGGAAACTATGTATTTATCCTTGCTCACTTGTTCGTCACAGCAATCACAACATGTTCTGGACAGCCTTCTAGAAGAGAAGAAAAGAAGGACAAAAATCATGTCCTCCCAGCTGCCCCAGCCAATGCTGTCCTAAATCGGCCAACAGATAACTGACCTCTGAAAATGTGGATAGTCCTGGGCTAAATCCTCAACCCGCAAATACATATGCTGAATAAATCTTACCACTTGGAGCAGAATTTGAGAGCGGCTTGCTACATGGTCTTATTGCAGTGGACGGTAACTAGTATAATTGTTTTCTGCTTAATGTTCTGCTTCCATGTTTCTTGTTCTTTAGTTGCCTCTTTAAATCATTGCTAGTGAGCCAGTCTGGTCGTATCGTACTCGCAGGCATTTTCAATCCTTCCTTTTGCCTTACCTGCATCCTCTCTCTTGTTCCTCACACCTGTCCTTTCCTGTGAGAACTCGTCATGTTTGTCTTCAGTACTCTTAAGTCAACACCAGGCAGTCTTAGCCTTAGTAGGGACATTCTCAGTTCTTCACAGGTATTTTCTCCATCTTGAGCTGTTTCTGACACTTGGGGCAAAAAACACAACGAAAAATAAACACACCCATGATGTCTCAGGTGATACGCAGTGCCGTGGAGAAAAAAATAAACCACAGATACCAAGCCCTGAGGGACAGAGCACTACTGTTCTAAAACAGAAGGGTCCATAAAGCTCCCAGAGAAGCAGATGTTGGAGCAAGTTCTGGATGAGCTTATATTTTTCTTGACCATTCCGGGGAGGTTGAGGGACATTCATACAGGCATGACTGCTTGGGTCACTTTCTTTAACCCACTCCAAGAACGGTTACAAAGACATGGGAAGAATAGCCAAGCCTTATCCAATATGGTGCAATTCGTTGTGGGGAGGTGACAACCTTTGAGGTCCTTCTGTAATCTGTCACATGCTTACAACTTCTAGTGTCCAACCTTTAACAAGTACCTGCTAAATCTGAGGCCTAGAGACTTAGGCGCTTACTTCTGTGATACCACAGGGAAACTGTGGCCTTAACAGAGTCGCTTGCCTTCTCTGGGCTAGATTGTTTTCATCTATTGGTCTATTATATATCATCTATTAAATGTACAAACTACCATATCTGACTTTTGATAGCTGTATGAGATTGCGTGACTGGTGCTACATTGGGACTTGTGGGAAGCAGAAAAGAAGAAACGCTGATAACATTTTTCCCACGGTTTATTAATATGTATACGTGCAAAATTCAAGGTTTACAATGAAGTTGAGCATTTTGCGCACATACGCATCTTGTCAAGGTGACAAGGGCTTTCCCACTCTCCTTTTGTCCCTCCCCCTATCCACCCCTCACTCCATCCTCCCCCACCCTGCTCCCCTCTTTCACTTTGTCTTTCGTCTTAAGTTCCATAGGAGTTGTGATCTGGGTCTCTCATGTCAGAGAGACCATTCAATGTTTCACCTTCTGCTTCTGACTTCACTAAGCATGATGTTCTCAAGTTTCTTCCATTTGCCTGCAAAAGCCTCCACGCTATTGGACTTTATTGATACATAGTATTCCATTGCGTATAAATGCCACAGTTTGTGTATCCACTGGTCTGTTGAGGGGTATTTTGGTGCCTTCCATATTTTTGCTGTTGTTAATTGTGCTGCTATGAACATGGGTATACATGTATCTCTATCCTTCCTCTTTACAAAGATGACAAAAGAAAACGATTATTTTAGAGTGGTAGAAAGCAAAACATCTGAACAATATATTTTCTTTCTTCTATCAAATCTTCTTACCTTCCCTCCTATTTGGCATCTATTCTAAATCTAGACTGCATTAACCCTCTGAGTGTTTATCCAACCCCAACCTCAGAGGATGATGTCAGGCTTGGACATCAAGGTTCCATACTGTCCCCATTTCTTGACTCTGAAGCATTGCCTGGGATAAGAGCTCTGTTGGTGACAACTTGGATGATAGGACAGTGACTTCCCATCCATTCTCTACTCAGCCAAGGCTTCACTAGAATGTTCTGAGTGAAGATCAGGAAAAATCAAGGCCAGTGTTGGGACCTACTGCATACTGGTTTTCTCATGCTTGTAGAGAGACGTCAGACTGCCATACCATCACCCTCCTGACCTGGCAGAACTCACCATAGGTGATGATCATGCAGCTAACAAGAACCATCATAAGCTTAATAAAGAAGGCACATGACATGCAAATGTGGTGATAGGGGCAGCGGCCAAAAATGGGAGAGAATGACAAAGCCTGAAGACCAGCTTCTGGAGGAAGTGCTTGTAGCAAGTGCACCTGCGAAGGTCTGGCACGCACCCTCCCTCAATTCTCAACATTGGCTGCTGTCCAGGTTGGAACACAGACAGAGGCTGGGTCTTCCTAGAAGATGTCTTTCAGGAGACAGGGAGGGAAGAGAGCAGAACTTTTTGTATAATTATTTCACAGCATGGTGAGGACCAGGGACAAACTATGGTTTTGAAAAGAAATCACTGAAAGAAAGAGAGAATAAAGACAACAGAAGAATAATAGAATATGAATTGCAAAGAGTAAATAATATTACTTTCATCCTATTGTCTTCTTAGCACAAGAAAAATATTGAAGCGGAAAATAGTCAAACTGAATGATTGCAAGAATCAAAGGAAAAGAAACAGAGATAAGAAAAGAGAAAAGAAAAACTAAGGTATTGCATTTAAACAGAAATTTATTACTACTTATGTAAATGCAAATGGATTGTTTGGGCAGTTAAATTCAAAGAATTTAAATTGGGGTTAAAGAACATTCCCATGAGTCTGTTACATTGTGTAATTCCAAAGGGGGACATTTATATGTGGTGTGTAAGGGTGCTGCTCCCTGAAATTGTGTACATTGATGTTACCCTGGATCCATTTATAGGAAAGATCAAAGTATAAAGATGGAAATATCTGTGTGAAACAGTGGGAAGCTGGGAAAGCTGTCACGATATTAACATCTCAAGTGATCGATTCTCTCAGAAATTGAAAGAACAAGGTACTCGACACTTTATAAAGCATACTGTCTGTAATCAAGAGAATTGCAGGAAAAACAATAATGAAATATGTAAATGATGAGAAATTTAACAACCCTAGGCATTCCTTAAAAAGAGTTGTTAAGCTCTCACAAAGTAGGACAAGGTAGCAACAGTAATCTTCCACCACATGCATATTCCAAAAATCTATTCACACAAAAACATGTGTGTGTGTGTGTGTGTGTGTGTATACACGCATATGTATGTATATACACATACATTGACATATAAGTATGTATACCCAAGATAAATATGAACCTATAGATTCAAGTGGTTCAAAACATTGGTTTGCTTACTTTGTTTTTTTCCAACATTTTTTAATCAAGATAATTTTAAGAATTCTCGTTTTATCCTGAATTATATTTGAGCATGCCCTATAAATGCCCAACAAAATAGGCATTGTAGTTGAATTAAACAGATACAGTGTTACTTAGACGAGTCCATGTGAGTGTATTTTTGTGTCCTAGGGAGCTTTATCCATGAGCATAAGTTCTCCTGGTTGTATGACAAAAAAATTCAGGACTAATAAGGAATAAGAAGGACAACATCAGTGCAAGCTGAGAAGGTTTAATAACCCAGCAAATCAGATAAGAGTTCAAAGAGGGAACTCAGATTACGAGGGAAGCAGGGTGAGTAACAGTAAAACCAAGAATGGACCATTTTAATGTTTACAATGGAACTTCACGTTTCAGCAGACAGAATTATTGCTACCCTGGGGACTCGTGTGTAGAAATCCCCCAGTGATCCCTGTGAGCAATTCCGTGTTCCACTGGATTTGGTGCCTGTACAATTGTTACACCTTATTTATCAGTTCTACCGTCACATTTCAGAACACTAAGATAACACTACGATACAGTGCCTTTGACAATCAACAGGACACTGAACGTTGTGGTTTCTTTTTCATTATTTCTAAATTGATGCTCTCTCTTCAAGTGTATGGTGATGTCTGAGAGTCACTGAAACATTCTATCTATAGAATATTCTGGAGGAGCTCAGGAACTGGGTGTGTAGATGAGACCCCTCACGTTAAAGTTAGTTTTGATGACTGAGGGTCCTTGGAAGACAACGGTGGCAGAATTTACATGACAAGATTATAACACAGTCAAGATATTGAAGAAGAGTATCTTGTTTCTACTGTGAGAAACTGTACTCTCCTTGGTCCAGAAGATAGAGACTAGTTCTTAAGACCACATTTCTGTGTGCTTACGCCCTCTGTTGGTGGTAGACACCCTTGATGAGTCTGCCCTTCCATGATTTTTGGAAGGCAAAAAATTGTGGCTTTTCATTGCCAAGTTCTGTGGCAGAAATGTGCTCTGAGAATTTAGAGGACAGACGTTGGAAAGGAGCAGGGAAGGATTAGTGAGTGAACGTTAGTGCTTAAATCATTTCAGTAGGTAAAAAGAGAGCCTCTTAGAGATTAATAAACAGAAAACTCTGGAAGGGAGAGGATGAGGGGAAAAGGGGCTGGAGCAGTATTGGCACAGTGTCTAGCTGGAAATGATTCCTGACTCCATCCCGGAAGTCCTTTTTTTGGTTAAATTAGGCTTAGCTTGCAGTGGCAAGCATCAACTTGTAAATAGTTGAAATCCGACATACACTTCTCTCTGCAGTCTCCTACTGATACAGAATCGAGGCCTATGTCTCTCTGAGAATTTTCAGTCAAAGCTGGAGCTTCATGCCAACAAATCTTAACCAATGAGGTCCATTCCACATCTTGCAAATCTTGTGCCAGAAAAGAGCTCCCGCTGGCTGGCAGAGCTGTTTCGGCACACACAGGCCTCTGTGTGCCCGGAGCAGGACGTACACAGGGCACGGGCACACACCTCCCTCCTGGTGCTCACCCAGCAGGCTGGGGAGGAGACTCAGTTGCTGTTCCCCTCAGGGGAAGAATCCCACACACTGAGTGTAATTTCCAGGCATGTTGAGTAATGGGGCAAAATTAAGTTGGACTCTCCTTCTATCTTAAATCTAATTAATCTTCCTCTACCATGCATTCACTCCACTAAAATATGGCATTAAAATTCCAGCACTTGAGTTTGCACTTTCCAGCAGCTTTCTATAAGCAGTGGTAACCCGACCTACCAGCTCATGAAAGCCTAATAAGGAATAATTTAGAAAAGTGTAAAGACTGGTTCTTAGCAAACGAACACGAAGGCATGAGCTTGGGAATTTTGGATCCCAACAGTAGAAGCAGCACCGCAGAGATACAATTACCATTGTTGTTATTGTTATTATTGTTATGGAGTGTTGCGTTGAAACTAAGACATGTCTATTGTCCTCATTGTCAGTGGAATTAGGGCTCCCTGAGCACGCTTTTTGGGGGTGATTTGAGGAAACAACACTGCTTTGTAACTAATAGTAATTCACATGTAATTCTGATTTCTTCTGCCATCTGTTTTTCAAACATGTAGGTGTCCGCTCTGTTGCTGTCCTGGAAAAAACAATGTTTATTTCTGAGTCCAAATCAATCATGTCTTGACCTCGAAGTGCCACATAGCTTCAGAATGGAAGTGTCCAGGATTAAATTAGGTGAGTGATATGATGCTTTTAAACGATTAGGATTAGAATCTCCCCTGTAAGTGAAGAAATCTCAGACAACCTCTCGTGCATGTGCTTGTTTTGTCCATGACGAGGCTCTAAAAGGAGAAAACATATTCTGGCAACAGTGGACCTAGAGGGGAAGAATTGCCAAATAACCCAGCATGTTGGAACATTTGGAAACATACCACAAATATTTATGTAGATGAATTGTTTATTAGGCCTATTTGCATATATGTGTAACCATGATAAATATGGATATATTCTAACAAGAGCTCAAGTGGCGAAGTTCTTACATAATAAAAACTTATCACCAACTCTAGCATTATGACACTGACAAGAGATTGGTGGACTTTGCAATTTATATATGATCTGATTGCTTGATTGAATAGGGACAAGTGCATGAGAGGGCCCTGAGTGTGTTTTTCTCTTCCTCCTGAAGGCCATGCATGTCAGAGTGTGTGCAAATTGAGCTGCTGCTGCTACTGTTTCTGGTTTTCCTCCTCCTCCGCCGCCTCCTTCTTCTTCTCTTTCTCCTCCTCCTCCTTCTTTTTCTTCCTCTTCTTCAACAGGGACCAGGCTGGACCTGAAGTCACTATGAAACAAACTGAGCTTCTAAAGGACTACGTAAATAAATGATTTCAACAGGGGATGGCAGATGTTCAGGTATGTTTTGGAAGGATAGAAAGTTATTTATTTCTTCTTTGTATTTCTTTTAATATTCATGCCATTGCTTAGATAACTAAATTTCTAAAAGCTGATGGCAGGAAAGCAGGTAAAAAGGAAAAGGGAAGGAAGACAGAAGGAAGAAGCAAATTTTTTAAAAAAATTTATACTAATATGTTATAACATAGATATATAAATCTCAGCAGTTTGTGTCTCTGATGTAACTACTCAGTGCTGCTGTTTTACAAATACAGTTTCTGTAGATAATATAGGAACAAAAGAATGTGACCTGGATTCAGTGTACCTTTATTTTCAAAACAGTGTGTGGGATGAATTCATCCCAGGGCCTTTTTTTCTTTTTTTTCTTTGTCAATACCTAATCTAAAGCATCCAGGGCAATTCAGTACTTACAGAATAATGCATTAATTTACAGGTATTTTAGCAATGTGAAGGACAGCGTTAGAGAATTCATTTCAAGTAGTCTGCTGCTCAGAACTAGTTAGTTAGGGTCCCGCTAGTCACCCATGAAGACATGGGCAGCACATAGGACCCACGAGACCCATAAGCTATCTCCCTTCCTCATCGCTAAATACTTGTTGGCCTTGGTTTCGCGGCCTTGACTGCGGTGTCCCCATGTGCAGGCCAAGATGAGTAAAAGAGCAGATGGCAAAAGGGAGCATGGAGTGTGACTTCAGGCAGCCCGAATATTCTGTCCCTTAGTCACTGCTGGTACCCAGAGGAGTGAATGCAGCATTCATTGATGCCCGAGACAGCTCGGGCCAGGGCCAGACCGTCTGCTGGCAGAAAGAAAGCTGAAGTCAAGAAAGGCATGTGTCGATTGTCGTCTGTAGTTGTGAGCCTGAGGAAGAGTAGCGATGAATCAGTCTGTCTGAGGCTCTGCTGTCTTTATTTGCAACAGTAAAGAAGATAATATTTTAAAAAGCTTTTAGGAGTAAAATGAGTCTTAACCACTAGAGTGAAGATTCACAGTCTGCAGCTACTTTGCCAGAGGCCTAATGATGATTCATCGTAAAATTAGACCAATTAAACGCTCCCTGCCCCCCCCCCCCCCCCCCCCCCCCCCCCCCCCCCCCCCCCCCCCCCCCCCCGCCAAGTCTTCAGTGAGTTAGATAAGATCATCGGTTCCCTTTGACTCATGAATCCTAAAATAAAAAGGATCTCAGACATTTTCTGGTCCTGGGGTCCTGGAATCTGAGACATGTGAGGCTTCTCATTGGAGACCTAGTCGGTTCTTTTTTTCAGATGAGGAAACTGAGGTTTGGTATGAGGTGAGTGCCATGTGGTGACTCACAAGTAGTGGATGTCCTAGGTAGACCTGAAGCAGCAGTCATGATGTTGGATTAAGTGATGATTGATTCGTTCATTAACATACTTATCATTCATGCCACAGATGTAGTTTACACACTTACGGCCCAAGGGATGTTACCAGAGAATGCCTGTGGCTCCTCTCTGACAGGACAAGAGTTCTCCACTTCAGAAAATTGTGATTACTGTCTCACATCTTTAAGCCCTTTCACCTTCATTCACACCTGCACCCAAAGATTCTAAGACTCCACAACTGGGAAGAAGACCCAGGATCGAGGGACGACCAGAGGGCAGGGAGGGAGGGGGGAGTCAAAATGATCATGACGTAATGTGTCTGTACACCAGTTCCCCCAAGATGAATGTAGTTATTAATATAAGCTGCCAGGGGTGGGGGACTCTAAATGGAGTGCTCTAAGCTTCTGTGCATGTTAGAGTTACTGGAAGATCTTTTAAAAATACCAAAATCCAGAGCATAACCCCCCCCCCCCCACACACACACACACACACATACACACGCACACCAAAAATAACCTAATCTCTAGCAACAGGACAGGAACACTGTTCGTGCTGAAATTTCTCACATGATTTCAATGTGTACACTAATTTGGGGAACCCCTGGGCCACAGGACCTGTCCTTATGCTATCCTCATTAGTTTACCCTCTAAGGGTAAACTATTGAGAAAAGTAATCTGGGGACCTAAGAAGAAATGAAGTGGCATCTTTTCAAAGGAGGCCCTAGTACATACATGGATATGCACACACATGCACAGACACACACATACCCACAGACAGACAAACACTTATGTCATAGAATGGTTCTGAAAAACAAATGCACCAATGCAGGTGGGAGTGTTCTAAGATTATATATATATATATATATATATATATATATATATATATATATATAGTTTCTGCACTGGAAAAAATTTTAACTAGAATTCGCTATAAATGCTTTTTTGACCTATTTCTGCCTTATTCAGAAATTTAAAAAGAGTAAAATTTCAAAAACAGTTAAGTTTGAAAGTAAGTCTTAAAAGAATAATTTCTCCTGAGATCATAGTACTCACAATGTGACAGTATTTTGCTGGGTGTCTGTCTGTTGTGGAGTCCTAACTCAAGAGCCCACCATTTTCTGTCTTTCAGAAAGGTTTCTGGTAAGCATTGTTTGAAGATGGGAGCTGGAGGTTTTGTTCATTCATCCTGTACACAAGATAATTCATATTTCTTTTTAATGCTGGGCTAGGAAGTTAATTAATAGCCTTGTGCATTTTAGTCCAGTAGTCTATCACTGAGCTATATACCCCAACCCAGAGTATGGGATGTGATCACGAAGTATTTGAAAATATTTTAAAAATTATTACGGTAAAAGACACATTGCCGTTAGTTCCTCTCAGAATACTCTCTCTCGCTTTGAACGCTTTGATATCACTGTTCCTGTCATTTTCTAAAGTAACTATGGAAATCTACCACAATGCCCTGAATCAATTCAAAACCTTTATGGCAGTTTCTGTCAAATAAAAACACGGAAGCGTGTCCTTAACCACCTTATTCATCAGATCTGGCACCAGTCGGCCTCCAGTTTTTCCCAAAAGTCAAAAAGACCGTAAGAGATAAATGTTTTGAATTGAGTCAGAACATCAGAGCAGCCATAACAATGAAACCAAAGACACTCACAACAGAGGATTTCCAGAACTGCTTCAGAAAGTGGGAAGAACATGGAATAAAATATGTTTGGAGTAAAAGAGAGTGGATTAACAGCTGGATTTCTTTTACTGTAAGACATTTTAAAACTGTAAACATTCACTGTACTGCTTATCCCATGTCCCATAGTTTATGTATGTTTGCTTGAAAACCGAACACTCCATACCTAGTTCAGGCTAACATGCATTTATGCTATATTTAAAATTTAAAATCAAATTTTAAATGGGTCTAATCAAGAGAGGTGCCACTGAAAACACGTCATGGTTCACCTGCCTTCTTTCATTGGATGCTTTTGTATGAAATGCCTGTCACCATTCTGCACTTCAGTGCCGTATTTATTTTTTTCTCGCGTCATCTTCATGAAGCCAACCTATGCCGTTCACTGCCGGGCAATGGTTGTCTTAGATGATACACTAATGTGCGGGGTAGTGATAGACCCCTGGCGCGTCAATTGGAATGGAGTTTAAGGTGCCTTTTGGAGATTGTTGTTTCCAGATTCCACATGAGGTTTGCTGGTTTGTCCAGATCAGGGTGATCTCTCGGGTCTCTGCCTTTCCGCCTCCTTCAGGATTCCACAGCGCCTGCAATTTCACGTGGCTTTCAGCCCTGGAGGCGCCTTCTCCCATTCCCCGAGGGGTGGCCAGAGCAGCCGGAGCCCCCACCTCAGAGAGATTCATCAAGGCCCACCTGAAGCTAATTGTCTCCACATAGGCGCATGTCTTCTCATTCCCAGTCACACGAAGCTGCACTCGTGAGCAACTTGTGGCGTCATTGTTGTTCTTGAGAAAGGGTCTCACTCTGCAGTCCAGATTCATTCCGAACTTACTATGTACCCTAGAGTGGCCTTGAATTCATGCCAGTCCTTCTGCATCAGCCTCTTGAGAGTTGGGATTACGGTCCTGAGCAACCATGCCCAGCTTAAAACGTTGTTTTCTGTAGAAAATTGTTTTGTGGGATTTAGAAAAGAAAGGCCAAGAGGTATTTGTTCCAAAAACCAAGGACCTCGAATGAGAGAGCTGGTGGCTTCATGTGAAGAAAACCTAAAAGCGTTAATGGTCTTTTTATCACCCTAGCAACAGACTCATTGAAATAACTGACTACAGTGCTCTGATGTACGAGTGAGGGGGTAGAAAATCCTGGGAAAATGACCAGAGGGGAATCTTCGAATTAAAAGCTTAAAGGAGAGGGAGATGTACTGACAATTGTGTGAAAGAAACAAACTGCTGTTTTTCTCCATTTCTACCCTTTGCCCTTCCAAGACTCCTAGCTAAGGTCACACTTCTTGACCTGCCATCCTGACCCAGAGAGACAGGTAGTTTGGGTCCTCAGTTTTTGCTTGCATGTAACCTGAGCACCAGAACATCCATGCTGCCAAGGAATGTGTTGTCTTTTGGTTTGTGAATGTTGATGGTAGAAAACCTGTTTTCCGATGTTCCAAGTACCTTTCTTAGCCCCAAGTTAACAAGAAATAAATTACGTACTGTCACGTGCCCCAGTGGGTGAAAGTGGAGAGGCCGGGGAGAAGGAAGAGATACACCACAGAGGTAAGGTGGAGGTTAGAGGTATGTTCAGAAAAATAGAATGCGTATTAAAATTTTAAAAAGTATTACAATAGAAAACAGATTGTTATTAACTCCTCTCGGATATCCCCCTCACTTCAAGCACATATGTCCCAGTTTCTTGTTGCTTTCTGGAGAAGCTCTGCAAGTACTCTTTTCTGTGTGTCTTGAGTCATCCTGCTGTGACTACGTGGATGTCCTGAATTGATTCTGAATGTTTATCTCTCCTGGTCATGTTGACTTTAGGGAAGAGCCAGATGTTCCATGGTACACATCTGGTTAGTACAGCGGATGAGGACACACCACAGTGTTTTTATAAGCCTGCCTTTCTACTGGAGGGTATTCAGCAGTGGCATTCAGTATATGTTTTTTAAATCACACCTTGTAAAGACATTCTTGAAAGAAGACTTTTAAAACTACTTTCCAGAGCAGCAAGAATGATGGGAAAAGTATGTTTAAAGAGAGAGGGAGTATTTTGAGAGAGATTAATGACAATGTGTCTTAATGTATTTTCCCCCATTTGTTATTATGTATAAGTGCAAAATTTAAGGTTTACAATGAAGTTGAAGATTTTGTGCACGTACATATCTTGTCAGGGTGACAAGGACTTTCCTGCTCTCCTTTTGTCCCTCCCCCTACCCACCCCTCCATGCCTCCCCAGCCTACCCTCCTGGTTCACTTTGTTTTTCATTTTAAGTTCCATGAGATAGTTGTGATCTGGGTTTCTCTTATCAGAGAGATCTTTCGAATGCATTTATAAAATTTTAAATAGTCAAAGTATTTTTGATCAGCCTTAAAAGAATTTTCAAGAGGTATTTGTACCAGTACAATGAGCTGTTTATTTTGATGAATAATCAGTAGGGAAATAGATGAGATCTTTAGTGCCATGAGATTTTTCTTTTTATTAATTATAATTCTTTAGCTTTTGAAGCAAGCAGTACCTACATTTTCTTTCCACAGAAACAGAAATTGAAGGTCCTCCAAGGACTCACTGAGGATAAATTCATGCATCTTATTTTTTACTTTACAAGTGATTAATTCAAACACTTGACCTTTTGTTTTTAAGATGCCTACACACTTGTGCCTACACACTTGATTAGAAAGTAGTATCCATTTTTTTAGACAGTAGCTCCCATATAATAAATATTTGGGGTCTTTTTTCGAGATAGGATCTTGCTCTGCAGTCTAAGCTTTTCCTGAACTCACTATGTAGCCCAGGCTGGCCTCAAACTCATGACAGTCGTCCTTGTTCAGCCTCCTGAGTGCTGCATTTTCTTTAGTGAGTACAGGAGGTGAAACCAAGTGGCAGAGAACGTGGAGTAGTTGCGACCTTCTTATCAGAATATACTGCTTAAGTATTCGGATTCGTCTCCTCTCTCAATGGTGGTGGCACTTGCTTTGTGTTGCTTTGGTGTGTTTGTGTAAAGGTAGAAATTGTGTGTGTGTGTGTGTGTGTGTGTGTGTGTGTGTGTGTGTGTGTGTTGTTTCTTCCATGTGCTAAAGAGAGAAATCCATACCAGGGTCAACAAAGCAGAAATAAGAACATAGCTCCTTGTTGCAAAAGTCACATTCCATGGTAGCTTTTGTGATACTTGTGGGTCATAAACCGTGAGTTTTGCATTAAATTTAGACTTTCTTCCTTGCTGGCTGCAGGGAACCTCCTGGGATGTGCACACATTAGTAACTGAAGCCCCTGTCGTTGACCTTGACTCAGCCTAGCTTTTCGTCTTAGCTAAATCCCACTCCTCCCACACTCTGTCTTTCTCTCCTTTGCCGAAAGGAAGCCTGGAAGCTCTTACAAAAAATACGGCACCTCAGAACTGACATTCTGGGAACTTGAGCTCCTTTCAGCACTTTTGTTGAGAGTGAGCACCTCCTCTGAATGATTGAAAGGGATCGGTCGCAGAGTACATTTCTAAGCAGGACAGGAAAATCTAACCCCCATAGATCATAATCTGCCTGATCATAGATTCCCACGCACACACTTTTTGCAATCTGGGTCCCTGTATGGGGTGGCACACAGTCATTAAAACCAATCTTGACTCCATCCTGGGCTCTACGGGCTTAGTGGGTATGAACACTTCCCTCATCTATTGAGTCACTCCAGATTGAGGTCCCGGCTGCCCGTCACAGCACAGGTGGATTGCCTGTGCCTACGGATTAGCGAGGCACTGGGCCCTAAGTGTCGGGAAGGCAATTTTGATATTTCTGGGATCAGAAACAGCAGCGTTCTCGTTCTCAATGTCGTGCCATACACAGTGATTCTAACTTCTCCAGATCCTAACGTTTGTCTCTAAGGAGGAAAGAAATGGCTCCTTTTGAGTGGGGACAAAATGACATTTGAGTGATATGCTGTAGAAGCAGAAGGAGAGAGGTGCTCCGTCGGAGTGAGTCCCTTCCCCTTGGCGTGGTGCGTCCTGCTCTCCTCAGGTGGAGAGGAGCTCTGTCATTGCCTTCCATTGGATCTCACTTTGTCCAGCAGGCGAGATGCAAGGTTTCTCTGGCCTTCACCTCCCCACACGTTTCGCTGCCTCAGGAGAGCTCTGTGCCTCATGAAAAGCACAATGGGCTGCTGCTTCGGCCCAGGGTGAGTTTACTGCTCTGTGCTCCCTGTAATTTAAAGGGTTAATTTACTTTTATGTCACTCCCACTGAGAGCCACTGTTATTATGGGATGCAGTTTCCCACAAAAATAAAGAGAGAGGCTTTTTTTTTTCCCGAAGCATAGACTGGCAAGACGGGAGTTAATTTCCATGAGAGCCAAGAGAGCAAAGCTCTGGGTAAGTCTTTGAAAATTCACACGGGACACGTTATGTCAGAGAGACGGCGCTTAAAAGACAGGAATCCCATACCTTGAACTCACTTTCCCATGAAAGTGGCAGGAGGACTGGAGGAAACAGAAAGCAATTTACCTTTACTCTAACTGACCTGCCTCAGCCTCAGTGCCCTCCTCCCTCCCGCCCCTGCCTCCAACCTGAAAATTTCTAGCACGTTCACATGGCTTTTTTTGGTGGTGGTGTTTTGGTTTCTACTTAGTGTGGTCTGTGGGCCACCAGCTTCATCCTCCTCTGTGAGCTTTTAAGAAACACAGAATGTTGGGTACCGCCCAGATATGCTGAATCGGGGTTTATATCTTTCCAAGATCCCCAAAGATGCAGATGAAGCCTGGATATTGATGAGCTGTCTTGTGCCTGGCATGCGTGGGGAAGGACCCCATCAAGCGGCGTTTGCTCATCTTGGAGTGCTGAGCAAAGCCCTCCTCGTGGAGGCTCATCTGTTTTTTATTTTCCTGTTTTAAAATATTTAGAATAAAGAAACATCAAGGCCAGATATGGTGGCACATGCCAACACCCCAGGAGGCTGAGGCAGGGGATCCCAAGATTGAACCTATCCAGGGCAATTTAGCAACTTACAGAGACTGTGCTTCAAAAATCAAAAATAAAAATGAGCTAGAGATGTAGCTCTGTAAGAAGGTTCAATTCCCAGTATCACAGTAAGTAAGTAAGTAAGTAAGTAAGTAAGTAAGTAAATAAATAAGGTTGAAGATGTAGCTCAGTGCAAAGGCCCTGGATTCAATCTCCAGTACTACGAAAACAACACAAAACAACAAACAAAACAAAACAAAACATTGCACCAAACCCTCTTGGGTGAAAAGCTCAGACTCTGAGAGCTTTGAGATACATGCATTGTCAACGATCTTTTTCTCATCGTCTCTTCAGTAGTCGACCACTCTTAGACGTGAGTCACACACACCGGATCTGAAAACTTCACTTCACTGTTTTTGCAGTAGAAGCTGCAGCAGCAGCAGCTGTAGCAGTTTAATGCAAAGCCCGTGGGTAAAATCTGTGTTGTTTAGTTGACCTCACTACATCAGGGAACGTGCACAGTGTGACTAAAAATATAGTGAATGTTTATTTTTTTAGTATATGTCACAGTAAAAAAAAACCGTCATTGCTACCAATCTCCATCTAAATCCTTTCCCTTGCTTTGCACAAGCATACCCCATCCCTCTTGACACTTTCTGAAGTAGACCAATAAGTCCACTTTTGTTAGTGTCTTTAGTTGAAAAACCACAGGTAGCTACTTTGACATTCTGAATTGACTCAAAACGTTTAATTCCCATAGTCTTTTTGACTTTGGGGACAAGTCAGAAGTCCCATGATGCCATAGCTGGTAAATCAGGTGGATGAGGACATGCCATGATGGGTTTTTTTTTTTTTTTTGGTTAGAAATTGCCATGAATATTTTGAATTAATTGTGGCAACTGACAGTCACAGAAGAGGACTTCTAGAACTGTGTCAGAGTGCAGTGTTTAGAGTAAGGTGGAGTATTTTGAGAGGGCTTAAGAGCAACAATTCTTTTACATTTAAATATTCACCTGTAGTTGATGATTTTTTGTAAAGAATAAAAAACAATCCACACAAAGTTTAAGTACAATATGAAATTAGAGTTATCTTAAAAGACTCCAACATTTTTGTCTGTTTTTAATTAGTTTGGGGTGTTTTTGTTTGTTTTTTAAGCTAAAGGAGAAGATGTGGATTAAAGAAATATCATGAGTATCCAAAATATTCGGTTAATGTCTACATGCAATTGTAATGTGAAGCTTAATTATATTGTGAATCATGGATTTCTGACTCATTTATAGACATCACTTATTAGCAAGTAGGAATTGAACATTGGCATATGCAAATTTAATTAGAAGGCCTCTTGAGAAATAGGAAATAAAGTCATTTTTGCCTCTGTAAGCTCCCTGTAACCAGCAGAGGCTGATGTCTTTATGGCTCACCACCACCCACCACCCTGCAGAGGAAGCCAGGCAGGTGAACCCAAAAAATACAGGAGGGATATGGGGGACAGGGGAGCTGAGCTCTGCTCAAGCCAATGCACACTGAGGCTGGCATTAAACAGAGTCTCTGTCTGCTAGTTGCACCTTCAGGAACCTACATATTAACAACTTTGCTTTCTTTCACCCAGGAATGAACAGGAAGAAAGCCATCTGCTGGGCTGGGGACAACATCTTTCTGTTCATGGAAAAAAGAAGTGAGCCGGTGGATGTGGGTTGTGCCTGGTGGCAAGCCGTCCCTTCTTACTGCAGGGTAATGCGACCTGGTGTGCTTTGAAGGCCTCCCATGGTGGTGTCTTGATGTGTCTTTCAGTGGACACCGATTCTTATCACGAATCCATAACAAACTATTTTGCCAACAGAACACAGAGGAGAAAGGGGGGTGGGAAAAGGAGTGGGAAGCTGATAAGGGTTTACTTTTAGAAAGGGCTAGAAAGATCAGTATGTGCCAGCTTCAGGGCCCTTTGCTGGGTATCTTCCCCGCTACAGAGGCGCTGGAGGAGTTGATAGACACTGAGCAAACTCATCCTAGCCCACGTTTAAGTCAGGTTGTGCACGTGGAGATGATTGTGAAGAGTTACGGAACGATCTACTTTGGGTCTATGCATTTTACCTTGTGTAATTGATTCCTCGATAAAAAGAGCTAAGGCACCCACAAACCTTAGCTGGGCAAAGGTGATGCGTGAGGAGGCGCAAATGGGGCAGGTGATTGGCCTGTCACGGACACCTGGCAAAGATTGAGAGGGGGCCTGGGTCCATTTACTAGGCCTCCTTTGAACCCAAAAGGCACAGATGTCAGAAGGAAGTCTGATTTCTCTTCACAGGGAAGGGAGGAGAGGTGCTCACAAGAGAGAAGGAAGGTGCTGGCAGCCTCCTCCTTCTTGCCCTGGAGCTGGTTCCTTGGGTGTCAGCCTTTGTGACAGATCACTGAGCTATTTGTCACTGTTTTCTGCATGTGGGTTATTTTTTGCAGTCAAAGTTTTTTAAACTTTTGTACCACAAAAACATCATAAAACACACGTACAAAAACACATGCTCACACATTA
The DNA here is from genome assembly GCA_004027205.1 of Ctenodactylus gundi. NCBI lineage: Eukaryota > Metazoa > Chordata > Mammalia > Rodentia > Ctenodactylidae > Ctenodactylus > Ctenodactylus gundi. Next base: position 164,014 of record PVKB01003382.1, read on the forward strand.
ACGAAAGGATTATACATCACAAGCATTCCTAGACCAGGTTCTGTGCATAAATTAGAATAAGCAAGGAAGACAAGAACATAAATCCTTTCTCCCTTCCTAGCTTTTCGTCCTGCTGATTGTCTCTAAGAGAACCATAAAAGCTCAGTATCTCTCAGTGAGTGAGGAGAACTCCATTGATCCTTCTATATCTGGGCTTCACAAATCACAGTTCTCACCTCTTTTCTTAGAGGAGACCACAAACAGTTTTTTTTTTTCAAATGCTTTGAAGCAATTAGGAAATTCTTCAGGGTCTTTGCGCTTGCTCTGGCCTCTGTCTGAAATCTGTTTTCCATAGAGTCCTGGATAGCTCCTTTCTTCCTCTACCTCAGGATCTGACTAAAATAATACTTCCTCAATACTAAAAATCTACAATTGGTATCACCTTCTTGGACTTTGTCTATCTCATCTTTTGGCTTTGTCTTCTGAACACACGAATTATACTTCAGTGTCTCTCTTCTGTCTCTCTGTCTCTATCTCTGTGCCTTGATCTCCCCACATTAGAGCAAAGAATGATGTCAGTTGTGCTCGGTGCACCTCCAATGCTGGGGACACACAGAATGCGCCTGATTGGTCACAGGCACTCCCTAAATTCTGGGTATATCCTTTGAATAAACAGGAAAATGGAACTGATACTCACACGAGGAAGGCAGTGTTTCATATAATAGACTTGTTTCCAAGTGGCTTCATGGCCAAACAATGTACTTTATCTGATTCCACCGTGTTTTGTTGTAACTGCTGCAGGTAGAACCCACTTGGCATGGTTGCACCTGCAGAGCGCAGCCTGGAATCTTTGCTTATGCCATGCATTTCAGCAGGCCTCATGTTCTGAATTCCAAATGTCCTGTGAACCAGCCTTTGAAACACGCATTCTTTATGTGATATAACCACACCTCCAGTGACCTCCAGGTCAAACTGAATATTCCACGGCCACTCACCAGACTTTTATTGCTGACAATTATTGCACCAATTGAAGGACATATTTTCTAGCTGATATCCTGCTGTTGTTATGAAGGGAATTGATTCTAATTGCCAGTTTCCTGCATTTTTCTTCAACATGGAGGCTTAGCGAGGGGAAAAAAAATCACGATGAAAATTCCTCACGTTACTAGGATTACTTCACAAACAGAGCATTCTTGACTTTGGAATTCCCCCCAGACTCCAATCTGAGCTTACCCATACAGAAAACTTGAATTCGTTTTGAAATGAGAGGAAATCAGGGCAAAATGTTATCTTTGAGCCAAGCCTTTTGGCTTCCACTGGACACAAGCAGTGGACACCCAGCCAATGTCAAACAGGCTGATAATGGACAGGAAGCACCAGTGTAGACACAGCTAGCGTGACCTTCGCTGGCAGCAGAAGTTGGGTAGAATGTAGTTGCCCTAACCCCAAGTCACCCCGGCATGAGCAACACTTGAGCCCACTGGTGAGGGTGCAGAATCTGGAGCTTCAGGAGTGGAGACCATCTCAGTGATAATCAGACTGCAGTGTGGCCTACGGGGAGGGTTGAGTTGATTTATCCCTTATCTGAGGATGAACAAGTCAGAAAAATAGGCTCCATTTCCAATTCTTCCCTGGCTCTATTAGCAGGAAAGCAGGACAATATAATACAGAAATAAAAGGCAGGAACTTCCTCGTCACCATCCCTTTGAATTTATCCTGGCAGGGATTTGCACTGACATCAGCTTATAGCAGGTCCAATATGAAATTTATCTTCATAGAAGTATGACCCTTGGCTGCCAGTAGGCTAAAAATTATAGCCAATAAGCAGGCCAATAAAGATAAAAGAAGTTTGTTTGGGACAAATGTTGCATTTCCTACACACAGCTTTAGAATTCTCCTGTCCCGGGAATGAATAGAAAACAAATGGATGTAGTCAGCTGCAGGGAAACTCTGGTGCGTTATCTGCACCTTACGGCAACGAAGTAGATAATCCCGGCTCATGGATGGGGACAAGATGACTAATAGATGTCGCCACGAAGAAAGGACTTGTGTGGTGCACAAGGCCAGCAGACAGGGCGTCTCATAAAAGCGTTCCACTTGACTTGCTAGCTTTGTGTGCTGGGGAGTTTTTTTCTGCTTCCACATGCAGGCACCTTTTAACTTACGGGCCCAGGAAACGATTGTGTGCACACGTGTGTGTTACGAATGATTTATGATTTTTTTTCAAGTGTCAGATTTGTTGTTTTGCCTAGCCGTTCTTGTTCTTTTCAAGCACAAGTCAGATTTTAATTAAGTCACATGTGTTTTGAGCTCAACATGCATGTATGTTTTCCTCGGCTAACTTTAGGTTTAATAACTTTGGTCTTAGTTTGCCCTTGTGCGTGTTTTGGCTTTTCCTGTTAATTTCTTGCATTTATACAGCTGTTTTCAAAGCAGCTGTGAAATATTTTTATAATTTCTTCCCAAGTGAAGAAATTTAGTACAAGCGATGTAGAAAATGAAAGGGAAAGGAGAAAAAGGCCAACAGTCTTCTATGGAATTCTGTCCATGTGTGTCAGATATACCAGGAAATCGAGTAAGCTAAGCAAACATAGACATTTTATATGGCAAGCACAAAGTAACAGCTTTTAAAAAAACTGAATAAATCACTGTCATTATTGTCCCAAAGCAATGTGGTTTGAGAAACCGACTTGGAGGGAAGTCCTCCATCCCAAAATATCTGCCTTATCTGGCTTTCCTTGATAGCTGAAATTCCACTGCTGGGGAGGGCTGCTAGAGAGCTGAAGGGTGTAAATATCTCTGCAAGAGGAGGAGCCACTGAGATATTTACACTTCAGGGTGAGGTGTTTAATCAAACAGTGATAACTAACTGAGATGTGTTTTTCTTGTGAAGCCACTAACTTCCAAGTGGGAAAGGTGTCAAGATAGCAGTGGGAAGGCCCTGCCAGTGAAGGTAGGAAGGTGTTAAAGACAAAAGTCAACATCTTCCTGATAGGTTGGAGGGACATATGTTTCAGTCTCTAGTAATCCTCGGTCTGTACGGTTAAATGTGAGTTAAAAATTGGAACAAGAAACCTGGGCATATAAGAATCTCGGCGGATGGGGGTTGAGTGGAGGGGGTGTCTGCTTTCCCCTTTACCTGCACTTTGTCTTTGCCCCAGAATTTCTGAAATCTTCCTCTGCCATTAGTAAGTTGTTCCTCTTGGAATATTTTGTGCATGTGAACAAGGAAAGGGCAGAGGAAATTTTAAGGATCTCTTGCAATTTTTTCCATTTGTCTCACAGGAAAATAATTTGAGCCCTAATGGGTGCTATTAATATTTGAGTGGCTGACAAAGTGTTCCTTAACTCTGCACCTTGAAGAAGGATCAAAGAAACACTGCAGCAGCCATGGGGGGGTGGGGTAGTACACTTGGCCTGTTCCATGGATAACTTCCCTCTCCTTCCAATTCACCCGTCCCTTTCTTCTGCCATGCAAGTGCTACCGCATGGCTGAGAAGTTGGAAGTGCTTACAGGCACGGTGGAGCTCTGAGTCTTGTTTCAGAGAATACCACTTCCATGCTTCCATGCTGAATGCAGATTATGGGCATTCGGGAGCCATGAGGTCAGGGAAATTGAGTAGTTTTCTTGATTGCCCAAGAGCCCTTCGTTAAGGTGGACTGTCCCAATATACTTCTGGAACTTAGCCAATCACATGTCCCCTTCACAATTTTATTGTGTCTGTGAACCAGGTACAGATTTTGTATTTGTCTTACCTTTCCTTTTTTTCTTATTTCTTTGACTTTGAAATATGGAGTAAGCCCACCCCACCTCTCCCTTTTTTTCTTTAAGTATTTACCATAGCTTTTAAACTCTGTTTATTTGTGTATCTGGCACACAGGCAATGATCAATAAACACTGGGTTGGATTTCACTTGGGTGTTGTCAAAGAATTCTTTTCAAAAATGTAAAACATGTTTTACCTACAAATATAGAATGAGCATTTGCAACAGATTTATTCAACTCTAAAATGAGGGGACTGGTACCAGAGAGAACTAGTTCCAAAGAGAAACAGAATCAGAGGTTGTTTGAGCATTTAACAAAGATTGCTAGACTTAAATGTCTCGGTGAATCACCAAACCAGTTATGTCCCACAGGATAATCAAATGTGTGTGTGTGTGTGTGTGTGTGTGTGTGTGTGTGTGTGTGTATATATATATATATATATATATATATATATTTTTTTTTAATCAGACAGAGGCTTTTGTTTCTTCACTGGACAAAAATCAACAACATCTATTTCTGCTCTTTAATAGTGAGTCTAAGAAGAACGAAGATTTTAATTTGGGAAGAAAATTTTACATCACATGTATAAACAGAGAACCTGCCCGATGTCCCAGCAGCAGATAACACTGGTGGTTGTCACAACAGGACAGATCAAAAAGAAGATGCAGGTTTCAGGTAAGCTTGAGCTAAGTTTTGGCGGTCAATATAAAGCCCATTACAATGAATATCATTGTCCATAGAAGCCACTCTGGATTTTGCACGTTTCGTTTAAAAGATGAGGCTAGCAAGTGGCAAGGAGGAACTGAATGTATTGTAGCCCTGTGCTGAAACTTTGCCCATGATGTCAGCAGGGTGACTGGCCAAGAATGAACAATGGGTGTATTTCTCACTAAATGTCTTTAGTTTTTTAAAAAATTACCATGTCCATCCCATATATTGGGAAATACACGAGTAAAGGTGATGTAACTTAGCATCCTCTCAGATTCTAATGTTTTTACCTTCATTATAAAAACGGCTCTCTAAAGATGAAAGGAATGTCAGCCAGCTTCTTACCTAAGTCTCTAAGGTAGAGAGGTAGGTGCAGTGAGGATAGGGCTTAGAAACCATGATTCCTGACTGTTGTACAAAGCCCCTGCCAACTTCACTGTGGGCTCTTTCATAAGAATCAAGTGTAGCTTTGTTTTCCACTTACTGAATTTTCTAGGTGATTGGTTCAGAGTCAGATAGTCTCGGCCTCGCTGGCTTCTAAGAAAGCTGGGAGGCACCCCAGTAGGTAACCCCACAGTGGCCTTATTAGTAGCGTGACTTCTGACGCGGGAGCTACAGGGATGCTTCTTCCTATCTGTGCACCTTAGTTTATCACAATCTACTTAAATTATTTAATCTGTTGGAACTTCAATTTTCCCATCTTTAAAATGGAATCACACTGAGGCTGCTCTCACTGGGTTATGAAGATCGAAAGAGTAAAAGGAAAAAGCACTCAGAGTCGTGCCTGGCTCATTGTCAGCGCGGTATAAATGTCAGCTGCTGGTGTTATCACCCTGTTTTCGTCCCACATGTTTGCATTTCTCCTTTGGTTCTCACCTTATCCCTGCTGGTTTTACAGCACAGTATTAGAGCAACATACATTATCATAATCGTCTCCACATGTGACAGAAGAAAATCTCTAGCTGTTAGCAGAAACCAATCCAAATGGATTGTGGCTTTTTTTTTTTTTGAAAGAGAAAACATGAATATTTAAGCAAAGAACCACAAACAACATTTGTTACTGAAAAACGATGTCACGCAAATGACCAAAACCTTTGGAACAACATATGTGATGTGGAGAAAGTAACTGAAGGCAGGTCAAAATAGTGAGAGAAATACATCTACAAATAAAGAGATTTTTGTTGAGTTCAGAAAGAAAGAATACCTAATAGTTTTCCTTAAATGAAATATTTGGAGATCATTGATACATGACCATTAGAACCATCAGTAGAAAGCATCAAGATTGCCCCTTCCCCCAATGTTCCAAAAGGTCGCAATGCAAGTTGGATGTTCATAACGACATCTTCTGATTTTCTCCAGCAAATTTTTAAGAAATGGGTTCAGATAGACTTTTCTGATGTAAGCATAGAGGTTTTCTCCATTTCAAAAATTGCTTTTGAAAAAGATTTATGATTTAATTGCTGGACACCAAACTCGGTGGTAGGAGCTTCCTCCAAGGAGTTTAAGTCAAATGAGTAAACACAGAACATGCGGGTAAGTGATGAGGCCTTCACATACTTTGACAGACCTGTACACAGGGTCTGTTTTCCTCTAGCATGTGGCCCTGGTATAAGTGAAGTGGTCAGATCCCAGAAACAAGACTCCGATGCCCCACATGCTGGTCAGATGCCACTGTGTGCCGTTTGGGGAGGGATAGCCAAGACAAGATAAGACGGATAGTTGCAGGTAAGTTGGGCTGCTGATGCTGAGCCAGAGAAAAGACAGAAGAAACACGTGACACCGTCAGGAAGGCCAACCGTGTGTACCCTGGAGACTCTTAGCATGGGGAAGAAGTGGATTCCTTTTTTCTTATTTTTCCAGGATGATTATCTGGAAATAAGAAACGGCACTGAGCACATTAGGAGAGAGCATGAGAAGTTCTGAATCCCACCAAGAATAAAATAAACTACATCCCAACCCCTAAAGATAGCCAGGTGATTGTGAAATAACCACAAGTGGTGGCTGCTGCCAACGCCTGAGAGTTGCTTCCTACCATAATGTCATGGAAACAGGAACATGTTAATTAATTTTTTAATTTAAAATTTTTGAAGCATATTTCTGCCTGACAGAAAATACAGATGTCCTGTGGTGCTGGTCATTAGCGACATGCATTCAAATCCAAATTCTAGCCTCATTGCTTGTCAGGCAGGTGTGTGACTGCGTGTAAGTGTGTGTGCTACTTTTCTCAATTTAAAAACCATCCACTTTCTGTTGTCTCCCAACGCGTTTCTTTCCCCTTCACAGAATAATCACATTTGCCATTTATCTCCGCCACCTACTGAAAAGATTGTGATATGCTGATTTGCTTACCCCTGTCTACCAGCCAGTGCCTGGGACAATGAATCGATGTATGAGCCTGTTCAAGGAGGGCCTCGTATTTTCTGAATGGATTTAAAATATGTAAGCTTCTGCCTTTTGGCTCTGCACAATTGATATAGAAATGTTTTTGGAAATCAAATGCGTGTTTGTGTGTGTGTGTGTGTGTGTGTGTATGTATAATATGATCAAATGCATGCATAAGTCAGTACTGAATTTATTTATCAGGTGAGTATGCATGAGTTTATATATGACACTCTACATACACACACACACACACACACACACACACACATATATATATATGTATAAATGCATACATATATGTATATGTATAAAATCTGAGTTTCGGTTTTCATATAGAAAGTGTGTCTCGGTGTTCAAGTTATCAATGATTTGTTGTTATTATGCCCTCTTGAACCATGATATCGATATCGAAGGTCAGAACGTGGCATGTGTTAGAAGAACCTGGGCACTGAGGAGTAGAGATGAATGTGGGAGCTCTCTCCAGTACTCAGGGTGCTGTAAATCCAGTGAAAATCTCAAATGTGCGGAAGAAAGCAATGGTGGCCATACATAGCTTAATTTACCCACTTCCTAGTGGGCTGGGAATGGAGACACTGATCGATTTGGCTGATCCGTCCAGGACCGTGAAAGACAAGAGCAAGTGCACAGGGCATTCACGTGACAACGAGAAGAGAGCAAGGCTAGCGTAGGGTCAGCCCACGGTGTCTGTTTCTGTCTGTGTGGGACCACGGCAAGGATCAATAAGAACTGATGCTTGAAAAGAAATTTCACATACAGGAGACTTAACCAGGTGACGGCCAGAATTCAAATACATCTCTACAACATCAATACTTTCATGCCTGTTGGTGACAGATATTATCGCATGCTTCGCCTTGCTTTTCGCCACCTGCCCACCCCAGTCTCTCCTGTGCAATACTCCCAGGCAGAAAGCCCACTTGTGAGGGTAATGGGAACTGTAGATGTCTGACCACAGTTCCCCACTACTTGTATTCTGCTTTTTGTTTTCTTTGTTTTCTGTGCTAGGGATCAAACTGAAGGCCTTACGCGTGCTAGGAAAGCACTTCATCACTGAGCTACATCCCGGCACTGCTCTGCTTTATAAATCCATCTCCGCTGCTGCAGTAGCCTGTGACTTCCTACACAAGACTCCATCACATTTAGAAAACAGCATCAAGTCTCCATCAAAACTTTGCTAGTGAAGGAAGCTCTCCTTTAAATCTCAGTGTTTAATCAACTTAGGGTCCCCTATTCCCGCCTGTCTGAGACAGTCAATTAAATATTGATGGATACTTAGATTTTAGTTTGCATCAGCACCACACAACATTCTCAGAAAATGAGAATATCTAAAGTGAACATGCCCACCAGAAGCACCTGTTTTTGGAGATAGCTGGGTCTACGGCTTTTGTCTTCATTTGGACTGAGTTAATCTGAAATGGGATCAAATCCTGGCTCTCATTCAATAATAGTTTCTTTACTCTTGGGAGACAGATTTCATTTAACCTTGAAGAAAACTCACGTTGGCTTCTTTCTTACTCATTTTTAATTCTCTTCTGTACTATTGGTTAGCGGCCATGACCTAGGGCTTTCATATGGGAGAACAGGGGCTCTTGGCTGCACACACAGGCAGTACTTGGAGTCAGTGAGTGCTTAGCAGGGCAAGGACAGGTTGGAACCAAGGTTTGGTCCTGAGGTAAGTGGATGTTTGCAGTCACTCACTCAGGTTCTCAAGGATCTTAGGCTTTGTGATCTGCTCTCTCTGCTTCCTGCCTTCAACCTGAGTTCCGAGCTTTCTACCTGGGAAAGCGTTTCGAGGCTGTCTCCCTCAGGATGACTTACTCTTCCTTCCTTCATCATCCTTACCATTCCACCACGCATCTGGAAATCCTCAGACAACTCCCAATAAAACCCACCATCCAGTAGCTGCTGGAAAGGACTGGGGTAACTCATTCTATCAGGAGCAGCCATGACTTAGTCTGGGAGGGGTTTACATTTTATTTTATTTTTTTTACAAAAAGTCAAAACTCAAAATATGTGGCGTTTAAGATGTGTAGCAGGAGATGTTGCTCAGAGGATTTTGCAGAGGGAAAGCAATGCTTTGCAGCTAGTGAACAGAAAGCAACATTGAGATACGCATCTACAGATTAAAGCGAAGGTGGCGTATTTAGTTATTGTAAAAATAGTGACGTTATTAGCTTTTGAAGAAATTTGATCAGGTTTTGAGCAAAGAAAATGCACCTACAACTGAGGAAATAGAAGGAGAAGTGAAAAGCACTTGGAACTGTATCAAACAGAGCACACTGTGTAAGTCTCGAGTGAACTGTATGTTGTCTTCCTATTGAAGATGGCATGAGAATGGGAATCCCATGTTCAGGGGAAGCAGCTCCCCACCCGACAGCTCTCACACCGATTTCTCTTCTTCAGTCACGTCCTTTTCACTGTGCTGTATCTCAAGTCCTTTGACAAGCTGAGTGACCTAAGGATGTAAAACAGGCTCAGAGCCACTACCTGTAAACCTCTGCAGATCCAAGTTGATGTCTCGTAGCCTACCAGCATCCCAGTGCGTCTGTATCTTTGTCACCAAGTAGCTAAGTAGTCACCATTGTGACTTGATTTATGTGGTCAGACTGGACTACAGAGTGAGATCCTGTCTCAAGAGAAAAAAAAACAATATGACTGTCAGAACCTCAGATAAAAATTCCAAAAGACAGTAGAGAGATCTAGGTTTCTAATTAATCTAAGAGTCGTCACTCTGGGAAAGTAATGCAAAGGGCTTTTGCACACTCCATTTCTCCATCTCGCTTTTTCTGATCTTGTAAGTGTCTAGGTATGGGACGCACTCACAGAAAAGACCGTTTTAGAAAACAGTGAATCGCTCATTCAGTTGAGCTCCATTCGTCCTTTGGACGGAGATGGAAACCAAGTCCATGGGGCTCTAGTGAAGGGACTTATTCAAACTCCAAAGTGAACGATGTTAGAGAAAGATTCAAATTCTAATTGTCTAGCCTGTGAACCGATGATTTGCGTGTGAGACTACGGTGCTTCTGCACTTCGATCCTCCTCTATTTTTGTTGCTTACTGCTGTCTCCTCCTTCTTCCATTTGCAGATCAGTTGTATCTCAGCACGTGGACAAGTTGCCTCCCCACAGGGTCTGATGTGAGGAGTCCTTGTACACAGGAGTGGCCAGCGTGCCCCATAAATTCCTCTCCTGATGCTCCTCAAATGGCTGCTCACTGCACTGCTGCTACCTTAACTTACAGGACTTGGTAGATTTACCCCTAAGCTGCCATCTCTGCTTCTCCTGCCTCCCCTTCTTCCCCTTTGCTTAGCCAAAGTCCCTGCTTGTTGCAGCTTCACCTTGACAAGCCCATTATGAAGCTCTTTGTTTAAAATCTTCATGGATTGCTGTTGTCCTGAGGCTTTGTTTGCAGGTTTTGCTGTACAAAGGGAGCTAAGATTCATAGAAAAGGCCAATGTCCTTATATACCAAACTGTACAGGTTCTTTAACAGTTGTAAGTTTCATCAATATGCTAAGAAGTTGCATACATGTTACAGAAGTCATCCAGGTCTAATGGCACATGCTTCTAATTCCAGCACCCTGGGAGGCTGAAGCAGAAGGATCACAATTTGGAAGCCAATCTGAGCAACTTAATGACTTAGTATGTCTCTGTCTCAGAATCAAAAATTAAAAACTGAACTCATATGAAGATACAGGACTTGATAGAAAGAGAGAGAGAGAGAGAGAGAGAGAGAGAGAGAGAGAGAGAGAGAGACAGGGAGAATATTAAAGAATTGTGGAATTAAAGCTTCGTAATAACACAGGATTGACTCCTACCTTGACTCCTACCTCTACTTCCACTAGATTAGGACAGCTAAAGGATTGGTTGGATCTAGAATGCACGACGTAGGTGGCTTCAATCACATGTCTGGCCATTGAGAGGTGACTGACCAAAGTGTAGCTGACTCTAAGCTGACCTACTTCGGATCTTTGCCATACGATTTCTACTTTCAGCAGGGTAGCCTTGGTTCCTTCACATGATGGCCTTAAATCCTCAAGAATGAGTGAGCTATCCCTTAGGTACCAGCATGTTTCAGACCTCTGTCCTCATCATATCCGCTAAGGTGCCAGCAACTTAGAGAGTCGTGTAGGATGATGAAGCAGGCTGTAATGTTTGTTGGGAAGATTGGAATCTTGTACAATTTACCACATGCTCTCGTTTCAGAATCCGAAAGCACACTCAGTTGATATTATTCACTGTTTAAGTAGAAATATAAATCCTTTAGCAGTTAATATCCAGGAAGCATTCTTTCATTTCTTGGGGATTCTAGTAAGTCATTGCATTCTTGTTACATGGTTTTAATTCTAGTCTCTCTCTCTCTCTCTCTCTCTCTCTCTCTCTCTCTCTCTCTCTCTCTCTCTCCTCCCTTCTCTTTCCTCTTTGTACTGGGTTTATTGTAGCATACTGATGAACAGATTCACTTAATTTTTAGTAAAATCAGTTTTAAACACCTGCAAAAGGAGCAATTTATACCTCTGCAGACACAACAAGGGACTACAGTAGGTTAGGAAGAGGAAACTGACCTTGGATTGTGACAGTGAAAGAACTTCAGAATGTCCTTTGTACTTACTGGTTTCATAATAGGTTAATTAGTTGAATAGGAATTCTGGCTGAACTCACAAAGCCCACGTTTTCATTTAATTCAGTTTATTAGAATTTTAAGAGGATTTATCTGGCTGTTTCCTGTTTGATACAGAAGATATCAATCAATTGATTATATATCACCATGTGTTTTTCCTTTCTGTGTATCCAGACTCTTTGAGTGACTTTGCAGTTCATCCCATCAACAGAGGCAAAGTCCAGTTTTCAATTTCTAAATCTTGGTTGGCCCTGTCACTCGCTTTGGCCAGCAGAATGCATTGTTGGAAGCATTGCTTGTATGAGTTCTGAGCCTAGACATCAAGAAGCCCTGAACACTCTTGGAATAATGCAGCTTCCACAGGCACAATCTTGATTTTGCTTAATGAAGAGTGAGAAGTCATGTGGAGGAGAAGTAAGGCTTACCAGCCAGCTGTTAGCCAGCCTCTGGAGAATGGCCTGCTACTGGGAAACAAGTAAGTGAGCCATTGCAGAGCATTCATTTTTCCAGCCAAACTAGGAGCCCGGTATGTGAATGAAGACCATCAAGATCACTTTAGATCACGGAGGACCATCAAAACGCCCACCCTAGTAATCCTTGGAGTGGTTTTGCGCAGCAGAATCTGACATAGAACTGAGAGCTGTAACCTTCTGCTTTCTCTTTAGCAGGCTTCACAAGGATCCTGGCATCTCATAAGGTCCAAATGACCCAGTCATCTAATGCTACTTCCATTATAGATGAGCCTGGGTAGATGGATAAATTGAAACCCTTTTTCCATAAGCAGAGTAGAGGAAATTACTCCCCATTGTCTCAAGTATAATATAATTATGTCTTCAATGCACAGATGCTTTTCATGTGGAAATGTTCCGTGAACTGTTTCTCAGTAGCCCTTGTGGCACAACCGAAATAACACAATTTGAAAGGTAAATTTTGATTACACAACTAGTTGTCTGATTTTGATAAAAATTAGACTCTTACAGACTCAAGTTTTCCAGCAGAAATATGTGAAAAATGATATCTACCTAAGCAAATTATCCTGCAATTTGGGATTGCTACTTCAAAGTAATGTATTTTTGCAGCAGTTGAAAGTCACTCTCAAAGTCGTTGACCCTTCTTCCATGGAGAAATGTAGTTTATATCCTGGCTTCTTGAATCTGGGCAAGCTCTATGCCTGCTTTCATCTATTAAAAAAATGGTGGAAGTGATGTGCTAGTTTTCAGACCCCCACGTTGTAACTGGCTTGTAGCTTCAACTTCCTGTCTGCCGACTTCTGCTTCCTGTGTGCTGGCTTCTACTTCCTGTCTGCCAACTTCTTCCTGTGTGCTGGCTTCTACTTCCTGTCTGCAGGCTTCTACTTTCTGCTGCTGGAACTTTCACTTCTGTTGCTCTCAGCTACACAGTAAGGAGTCCAACTGCTCTGTTGAGGAAAATATGCGGAGAGGTTCAGACTAGCCAGAGAGAATGGGTGTGTGCTGAGATTAGCCTGTCAGACCTCCACAGAGGTGCCAGGCATGGGATGAAGCCATGTTGTATCTTCCAAACAGCCTATTTCCCATTAATATAGAGAGTGACCCCAGGCAATGCCACATAGAGCAGCTAAATCTGCCAGAGAAACCTTGCTTAAATTCCTGACTACAGAGTCATCAGATATAATAAAATGACTGTTGTTTGCAGTTACTCAGCTTTGAAGTTGTTTGTTATTCAGCCATAGATAAGGAGAATGATCTTTAGGACACAGGTGACTGAGATAGAAAGGGGTTTCCCAGAGTACAAGACTTTCAGTGCTCAAACCTGGAAAGTCCCAGGTAGAAAGGGAGGAGTCGGTGTTCCCTTAAGAGATGCTAGAGATTGTCACTGTTGTTTTCTGCTACAGCAGAATTGAACAACTTTGTGGTGACTCCATTTCTAGCAAAACTACCCTCAGGCTTCCAGGATATTTCGTACCTTCACAAGAGGTGAAACTTATTTTTTTTTTGATGAAAACACTGCTTGGTGTTGAGTTTTATAGAAGACAACCTGTGCAAGAAAAAATTGAGTTGATTTTTTCCTATTTATGAGGCAACTTTTATTGACTAAAGGCTTTTTTATTGACTGAAGCCCTCATACATGAAAAAGGACAAAAGTAACATCAGCTCCGAAGGCATTTCAAACTTAACTCCAGCAACGCATGTTTATTAAATATTTGAAATAGTTTTATTTATCAAAAAACAGATAGATACTGTCTATATCACTAATCTTGGCTTCCTTTTCTTTAAGAAAGATTTTAAAATATATGCAACTACCACCTTAATATTTATCTAAATATAAATTATAAATCTATTCATATTGTAAACTAGTTCAAATTCTATTTTTTAAATGCATAAAGAACGCTGTGCTAAAATTTTTTAAAATCTAGAAAAGACCAAGGTGAAAATATTTTTGATAGAATAAAGATTTTTTTATTTAGTTGCTTTCTAGTCACCAAGAGTGAAAGGAAGAGAGAAAGATGGAAGGAAAAGAAAATTTTCAAAGAGGAATCTTAAATCACATTGCCCATGAGACCAGGAGATTTTTTTTTTTTTACCACCTGAACTGAGGGTGAAAAAAAATTGCCTGAGTAGATTGATACTGAACACGGAATCTAGGGAGGGTGAAGGACACCAGAATGTGCCCTCCCCTACAGCCTCACACAGAATCCAGACTTCTCTGGAGGCAAGTTCCTAAGTTACTCACCAGTGTTCATGTTGTAACTGTAACACGAAAGATTGTGAAGGGTCCAGTCACTAACCAGAGTCCGCCTTTGTTCTTGGATCCACGCTGTTCAGTGGCACGGGGCCAAGGGGTTCAAGGGACAACCCATCTTCAAAGTAAATTTACTGCACAGAAATACACAAATACTTTGAACACTTTGACTCCTACCATAAAATCACTCCCCAGATGAGTTTGCAGAAGTAAACTTTTACACCATCCATATTTTATGAGTTGCATGTGGCATTGTCATTTTTTATCTCTGTCGATTGCAGCAAGACATATGACTTTGTTTTTAATTTTTGGTTTTTTTAGAGTGAATGGAATGCATTTTGCAGTCAAGATTCAATTTTTTTTCTTTTTTATTTACCTATTTATAACCTGTTCTTACCTTAAGTTTTTAGGTTTATTCACACGTTATTTGCTAAAATGATTCCTAAACATCACCCCCGTCAATAGTTGTATGTATTTATATTTTAAACACTGATTATTATTCTCTAGGTGACTAGAGAATGAAGCAAGTCGTGAACTAGCATGACCTCCAGAATGGTTAAGAGATTTTGCGATCAGGGCCGTAATTAGAATTCTAACATTCTGGATGGCTGAGGCAGGAAAGTCACAAGGTGAAGCCCAGCATGGGCAGCTTAGGGATTTAGCTAGATCTTGTCTCAAAATAAGACAGAACGAAAGTCAGGGGATTTAGCGCAGCGCAAAGCCATGCCATTGTCCAATCCCCAGTACCAATAATAAACCACATCTGCTGAAATTTCTTTAATCCCATCCAGTGCTATTATTTGAGGCTGCAGGTTTTTGTCCCAATGATAGCCACTACTCTTACTTTGTAAACTGAGGCACACCCGGTCTCATCAGCAGACGCTGCTGGGAAGCAGGATGCATGTGCTTTGACCCCTTTGGAGGACCCAAAGGAGGCCGGGACTGAGGAGCCCCTCCCGCGGATGGATGGGGCACATGGCGTTTGGAAGATTCAAGCTGCGTCTGGCCTTATATGCCCTGGATTCAGCGACGTGTGCAAATGTAACCTCATGTTCCCAAGAAGCAGCGGACCAGGCCTGGCGGACCTCAGGGACAGGCGAAACCGAGGCAGCCACGGGCTGCTCCAGAATTGTCCGTTTTCCCACCTGAATTCCTCGCCCTCCGCTGGTGGGGTTTTAGGATGGGTGTGCATTTCAGTTTGTCAAAAAGAGATCAGTTCCTGTGCTGAAAGGCAAGCCCGGGACAGCTTGTGACAGAGTTGGGGACACCGGAGGGACAATCGCCACGTAAGTGGTTCTCACGCCGGGCCTGGCATTGGGTGCCAGCTCGCACATTAGCTTCTCTGCTGGCCCCTTGGCCAGTCTACTCCGCATTCTCAAGGGACGGCTTTGTCTATTGTTCCTCTCCTTGTTCTTTCGACAGTCGATAGCCCCTCCATGCCAGCCGCGCTGTCTAAGGAGAAAGAGGCCAGCGGAAACTCTAGACCCAAGCGCTGCTGGTCGCGGTGTGGGACAGCTTGGGCTCCTTTCTCTCCCCTCAATGGCAATGGGTTTTTAATCAGTGGCTGGTGCATTTGCAAGGGTAGGAAGCAGCCCAGCACAGATGCTGCCCCTGGAAACTGGGGTGAGGGGTGCTAAGCCTGCAACTGGGCAGATAGGACCGGTGGTATTCTTAATGCCACCGGTGTCATTTGCATTAGTATCTACTTGTGGCCTTCAGTGTACCCACGTAGGGAATTGGTGCATATGCATACAGCGTGTTAGGCCTTTTCATCCCACCACCCTTTTCCATCTCTTCCCATTCCACCATCTTCCTGTTCCCACCATCCATCTTTGCATTTTGCTTCTGAGTTGTTTATGTGTTGGGTTTCTCATGGAAAAGAAATGATTTGTGGTATTAAGAGGGGTACGGACAGTGCTGGTGTTGAGGATGCTGTCTGTTGACTCGAGTGTTCAGCGGTGACTCAAGGCACCGCAGTCAGTCCCTGACATAAACAGCATAGCTCCTCGGGAGAGAACTTCCGAACTGACTCTCGGGTCAGCAGCAACCTCAGTAGGGCACAGGGACATCACAGCTCCCTGCTATTTGTTAGCAGGTGCAACTGACAGGAACCCAACTAGGAATGACGCTTGTCTCTGACTCCCTGGGTTAGCATGCATCCTAGCTGGGTTTCCCTACTATCCCGGGTGTAAATCTTGCTCTCTCTAAGAACAAACCTGTGGTCTAAATTGGCTGCCTTGCTACTGCTGTGATCATGTTAGATTTCCCACACTGCAAACTCTCAGTCCATGTTATACTTTTAACCCTTTGTCTCAACTTTCACTTTACCTCGCACTCCAACTGTCATTTTATCTACTGAAAGAGGTTAGAAGAAATTATAGGCTTTTTTTTATTGACTCTTTAGCTAAAATTAAAGTACAAGCACTTGAATTTTAAAAATTCATTTAAACATTTTTTTTTTTTTGCTGTTTCAAACATCAAATGTGGTGATTTCTCCATGCCTTTTTTTCAGTGAAATTATTTCTGTAGGATTGTTACTTTCAGATTTCAACCCAGATTAATACAAATGCTTAGGTGTATGATTGTGGATATTCCAGGATTTATCATAATCTTCCATTTCGGTTAATAAGGATTATAATTTACACATCTTTATTAGCTCAAAGACGTCAGTATATTGGCCATATTTTTGATCAACATAAAAGCAACATAAAATGGGGAGGTGGAGGTGATTTATTCCAGAACCTAAATGACCTTCTTAACTGGTCTTTTGCATTGCTCCAACCGTATTCTTTTTGAGGAGGAGAGGGAAGAAAATGGAATAACCCATAAACTGGAGATTAAGTTATAGTCATCTGATATTAAAAGGGAAGAACATTTTAAAAATGCATTTGCTGATCACTGCCACTTGCTTTGCAGAACCCAATGCATCCCTCCCTGATAACATCAAAGGAATTAAGGCCCTCTTTATGTAGCCAATGCTTTTCACAGTTCAGTAACCATTCCTGTTGCTGCTATAATATTTCACCCACGTTTCTCCATGTTCAGAGTAGGCCTCAGAATTGGACTGTTTTGTTTCTATTGAAAGCACCTTCCTTTCTTCTGGCTGCAATCTGCCTCCCCTCCAAATATTTGCAAGCCACGATCGTTATATTACTCAGGAAAGTAGGAAAAAAAAAATAGCTTCTGTGCCTTGGAGTCTCCTTTCTGAGACGGAGAATAAAAATGTCCTGCCTGGACATCACCCATTTCCCTCTGTCTGTCTAAAAAGCCAAACCAAGGGGCCATGAGCAGCTTGACATATGAACCAGAAACAAACAGCAAAAGACAGGAATCAAAAGCCCCGATGTGACTGCAATAGAAACCATTGTTCAAAGCACTTCCTGGGGATTATTTAGGGATTATGGTGTCAAAATGGCTTAATCTGTAGGAAATACCCCAGGCCTTCAATTCACATCAGCAAATATGTATTAAGTGCTTACTCTGTGCCCAGGACTGAGTTGCGTGCTTTGGGCAACGAAAAGGAAACGGAAGTGCATGGCTGCATGGGAAAAGAAAAAAAAAAAAAGGCGAGTGGACTCCACAGCACAAGTGAAACCTGGGAGGGTGAGCCTCGGTGTGCATTTTATTTTTTTCTTGTTAATATTGAAGGTGAATCTTTTCAAAGTCTCCCCCGGATTCCCCTTCAACAACACTAAAACATTTTACTGTAGACTAGTTGTTTCAATTTTTAGTGTCAAGAACAGACGCCCTGATGGTTTTGAAACCTAAGGAGGAGTCGTTAAAACTCAACATCTGTCCGAGGAAGCCGAGAGAGAGAGAGAGAGAGGAGGCAAGACTTAAAAAGTCTCTCAGATCCTTAAAAGGACTGTTGTGAAGGCGTGTGGGGGAGGGGAGGAGAATGGAAAGTGTACTACATGGGATCTATTTAGTACGATTGCTTTTAGCACCACCAGAGAATGGGGAAAAAAAAAAAGATTGAGGGAGGCTTGAGTCTCTAACATGTAGAAATGATTCACCCGCATTTGGGGATTCTTTTTTAGTCCACACAAAAAAATCGAAAGATCTGGATCTACGTTTTTCATTAAATGGACTAGATAATTCACAAATTTCTAGATCACCAGCTCAGACCGGTCCCCCTTGAAAGAAGATTCAGCCAAGCTTGGGTTGTTTTAAAAGGTTTCTGTCACAGGAGAACCACTTATTCAATTTTGCTCATTTCCTGTGCCAATTAACAGACGGGGTGGCTGTCTCCACACTGTTACCACAAGGAATTCCGGGGACTGACCCTGGCAGACCTGACTCCGGGTCCCTGGGAAAGTGGCATCAGCTTTGGGGAGGCCGGAAGCTGGAAATGCTGAGGCATCGTAGCCTAAAGCCTGAGAACGGCCAGGCCAGGGGCGCTCCTGGGCAGAGGGTGGGGACCTGGGAAGGGGTGGGGGAAAAAGTTTTATTTTTATTTCTGTGGATTTTCTTCTGTAAAAAAACTCAGTCCTGGGACAAAACCATAACTTATTTTATTGGGCACTCAAGATGATTCCTGGGCCTGGTAAGCACTATATAAATCTGCCAAAAGGTCTGAGTATTTGGAACCCCAGAGTTTAGATGAAGGCAGAGGAAAGCAAAAGTCCCCAAGGCAGGCCTAGCAGTCCAGGAGCAGAGACAGGAAGAGAGGCCCAGTTTCTGCTGAGGCCTGCACTCGACACCGAAAGCTGCTCCGATGTCCTTTGACCCTAAGACAGCCTAAAAGAAGTGAGGAAAGGTACGGTGATGCACTCTGACAATTCCAGTACAGTGGGAGGCTGAGACAAGACGGTCTCAAATTTGAACCCACCCCAGGCAACTTAGTGAATTAGTGAGATGCTGCTTCAAAGTGAAAGAGTAAGGAAAAGAGGGCTAGGTCTGTAGCTCCGTCTAAAGGCCCCGAGTTCAATATCCAACACTACCAAAGGTCGGGTAGGGGAAGGAGACAGATGTCTAGGTAAACTGGAATCCTACTGGATAAATTGGAAGGGTGAAGTATTCAAATCCTCTCTCAAAGGATTGCCCCATTTGTCCCATCATGATCAAATTACTGGACACCTAACCAGCCCCAAAGCTATCTCTGACTGTTTTGGTACATCAACTATCTATTGATAGAATAGTCCTGGCTAACAAACTCCCAAACAAAACCTAGTGGCTTAAAAAAAATGCCATCTATATTATTTTTCCCAAGTCCATACGTGGCTTTTGTAAGTTTTTTGCTGGTTTGGTCCAGACAGTAGATCTTCAAGTGAGTGAGTTCAGAATGCAGATGTGCTGGGTGGTGCTGGTCCGAGATGGGTTGCAGGGAACAGCTCAGCCCTGCACCACGTGGTCTCTTGTTCTACAGCTGGCTATCCCCCGTTTGTTTTCAGGATGGTGGTACGTAGCTGGGGGAGCACGAAGTATCACAACCTTTTACGTCAGTTTCTTAACAGGCACAGAATCACTTCCACTGTTTGCTGCTTGTGGTCACATATCCCAAGATCAGATAGATTTACCAGGTATTGATACAGACCTTGCCCCTTGGTGGGGTCTGTGATAAAGTCACATTGAAAATCATGCAAATACAGGGAGGTTTAAAAGATTGGGGCCACTTTTACGATCTGTCTTATACATCCAGTCACTGCACACATGTTGAAATCTCAAGCTGCCCAAGCTAAAAAGCTTCAAACTTTTCTCTAACTACTATTAAGAAGAAAATTATACCTCTAAATAAGTCACAGAGTACTACGATTTCAGTTTTAATTTCTGTACGATTTGTACAACTTAATGACATGCTAATATTTTTTATTGTTGTTATTTAAGGATTGGTAGAAAAACAACACTTCCAAATCTGAAGCATTTTATTTCCAGAAACACTATTTATTTAGTATTGGCCTTCATTTTATTTACAGCTTTGGTTATTGGCCCTAAGAAACCATGAACTTGGGAAGAAATGTTGGTGCAGAAAACTCAAAAACCCATTTCTTTGTAACTTTCTTCAGAGTGATCTCAATCTCTGCGTCCTGCTCCACTGAACTGTTGAAACTCATTCACAGCCTTCAGTGGGGTTCAGTACTTCTCTGTGGATATTCACATAGCTCTAGAAGTAACAAAAATGTCCCTGGGCTCATTTTTGTTATGATTCAGGACCTGAGGTCTTTCAGTTTCATAATGATGTGGATTCTTTTGCAGTGTGAGTCTCTCC
Source organism: Ctenodactylus gundi (assembly GCA_004027205.1). NCBI lineage: Eukaryota > Metazoa > Chordata > Mammalia > Rodentia > Ctenodactylidae > Ctenodactylus > Ctenodactylus gundi. Next base: position 184,414 of record PVKB01003382.1, read on the forward strand.
AGGGCCTCTGCCACACTGTCAGAAGTTTCAGCTCTCATCAGGAGTGCCAGGAAGCAAGAGGTGAGTCCCTTTACTTCTGTGAGCATAACCTGTGGGCACCTATCTCTTTCCTCTAGTTTGGACACCAAACATCCTTCCAAGGCCCATTTTTAAGATTTGGCCCTCACATGGGGACTGAGGAAGGTAGTTGGACCCCGAGAAGGTAGGGCTTTGTGGAAGGAAGTTAGATCGTTGGGATGTGCCCTCAGGAAGTCATTGTGATCCTGGCACTCTCGTCTCTTTCTTGCTTTCTGGCTACCAGGAGCTAAACAGACCTCTTCCATGTGTCTCTGCTATAATGTACTGTGTTATTCACAGGCCCACGATAACAAGGCCCCCCAACTATGAGCCCTCCAAAGCTGTCATCCAAAATAAATCTTCCTTCTTGTTAAGTTCAGTATCTCAGGTATTTTGTTACAGTAAAGCAAAGCTGATCAACAATGTTCTTTGGGCAAAAATAAACCCACTTCTGTCTTTTCCTTGTGATCCTCAAAGACCTCAATTCTCAGTCAGCGTACCAAGCCCAAAGGGCAGGAAGAATCCCATCCTTCCAGTAGATTCTCTTGTAGCCTGCCCAAAACTCCTGCTGCATGCAATTGCACCGCTGAAATACCTGCCTATAAAAGGAAGAAACACAGGAAGAAAATAACAAAGTTTCTGTTCCAAATTACTCTACATGACTTACATTTTTAGAGCAGCTTCTGGTATTCTTCAAAATTTGCTAGCAGATCTAGATCTTATTCCCATGTTCCCAAATTTCCCCTCCCACGCTGCTGCTCAGAAAGAAGCAGTGGAGTTCCATTGACCATTGGCGGTGACCAAAGGGAAGGTCACAGGCGGTAATAATACAGACAGGCTCATAGCAAGATGACTGAATATGCCCCAGAGCTGTTAGATGAAGTAGTAGATACTAAAATGCACTCCCAAACCCAAGTGCTTGTGTTGCTCCAAGTAAAAGCCAGCTGTTCATCAGCCTTAGGCAATAACTGCACGCATAACTAATTAAATGAAGATGTTTCAAAGCTGAACAAGAGGGGGGTAGTGTGGTGTTTTTGTGCACAGAGTTGGCTTTCATCATGAAATCTTTCCTCTTCTCTATATTCTACAACTATTTTGAGCCACCTCAACCCAAGAGGAATTTTTCTAGTCACTCAGTTGTGTATGGTTGTGACTCCAGTGTCTGGAAGTCTGGGAGGAGGATCTGGTTAGAAACAGGCTGCTGAGAAAGACTTCTGTGTGGTGGGACTATGGTTTTCATGCTTTCAGAAACCTGTGTCCTGATGGTCTGCTGGGTTCCTAGACTTGCCAATAGAGAAACACTGGTGAGCAAAAGTCATTTGTTTATTGTCCTCCAAAACTTATTGTTTATGGAGAAAACAGATGGCTGAACACTTGGCTTGAGTCTTTTCACCAAAAATGCTTCAAAATTCATTGTCATAGACAATGAGGCCAAAGCCTCTTCTCTGAGACTCTCAAATGTTGAACATGACTTATCTGTTCACTCCTGTCATGTAGGTCACCTCCATTTGTAAGACTCAACAATCTTACATTTCCTCCCACATTTACTTTTATTCCTATCTTTATCCTCTAAAATATTCATGAAGTTGGGGTACAGAAAGAGCGAGATTCTGTCCTGCTTTTCATTTAAGGTATCAGACTGGAGTAACGGATGGTTGTATTCATTTTAATGGTGTCATTATCTTTGCTACTGTCAACATTGGAAGATGAGGAGTTGAGCGACAAGAATATAATAATGAATTAAAGGGGAAGACATAGCAGTTGGCACCTATAGAGGACAAGCAGGAAATGAACTATAGAATGTGAGCAGATAATATAGAATAAATGAGCATATCCGCTATAAGGAGAAGGAGGACATCTGCTTCACCTAAAGGAATTGGTTTCCAAGTTTCAGTCAATTGTTGCCATCCAGATTATGGTCCTATTATTGCCAGAATTTCCAATTGTTTTTCAAGGACATGTAGAAATCTATATTTGATGAGACCTCTCCCAATTAGTTAATCATGAGAAGTTACTTCTTTCTTCTTAAAAGAGAATGTGGAACACATAAAATGTGTCATTGAGTGACATGTGGCCTCTGGGTGGCCAGTGGGTTTCCAGAACAAGGAACGAAATGTTACATCAAGAGAAGCCTCCACGTCCTTTCTTGTCATGAGAATGCAGGACAGGTGAATGAAATATGAACCAAAATTTCCTTTCTCCAAAGCTTAAAACCCAGAGAAAGGCCTCTGTAGTTCTACAATTCACACGCATCTCCTCAGGAAGAAGCAAAATATCCTTCACACACAGATGTCACTGGTCCCTGCCCTTCATGTTATGATTTTCACCATGCCATTTGGGTCTGATTGGTTGACATGTGCATCCTATGTGCCTGGATAGACCGCCTGTCTACCTTGGGTTGAGCCATCTCGTTTTGCTTCTGGAAGTGGTGTATTCCTAGGCCCACTCCAGTAAGGAAGGCAAAAAGAGTTGGTCTCTCCAGAGGTGAGTTATGGAATTTGGCTGTACCCAAGAAGCCAGGCTTCAAGCTGGCTTCTAACTCAGTTTCCCAAAGCAATAGATCTATTCAAAGACTCCTTCTGGTTCAGCTTAATAAAAACCACAGAAAATTGCAAAAGAAACACACAGAGATGAGACACTAGTAGAAAGCAGACCTTTGTTCTACTTTGAATGCCATGGCTGATGAGAGTATCTTCATGGACTCATCTCATGTGTCCTCAAGGTGCAGGGGATTATGGAGATGGCAGGGCTTTGGTTTGCACGCACACACTGCTCACGCTCGATAGCTTTTGTACTATGTATTTGCCATGACAGATTGTGCCTAAAGTTACTCTTTCACTTTCATAATTATAAAGACTTGCTCCTTCAAACACTGTGGGCTCTTGCTAAAACCTCCTAGAGAGCTTCCTTTATCAACCCATTTACAACAACACCTCTCTTTACAACTCTTTATCCTATTTTACTTGAGATCTCATCAGAAAACTGGTCACTACCTTCTGTCAATATCACACATTTGTGTATTGTCTTCTGTATGGATTATAGCTCAAAAAGGAAAGGAGTGTGTCCATACATTCACGGCTGTGGTCCTCACCTAGAGCAATGCATGAAACCGTGCAGATACGAAAAATAAGTGCACATTAAAAGAACCAGTGCTTGGGCTGGAAGAATAGCTCAGCTGTTAAAAAGCTTGCTTAGCAAGTGCAAGGCCTTGGTTCGATCCGTAGCCCCACGTAATCCAGGCGTGATGGGGCACACATGTAATCCCAGCACTCAGGAGTCGGAGGCTAAAGCATTGCCTTGAGTTTGAGGCCAGCCTGGAGGGGGGGTGGGGGGAGGAAGAGAGAAAGAGAGAGAGAGAACCAATTGCTGATGGTTACATAGCAACGTGAAATCATGAAATCTACATTAAGCTAAACAGATCCTGGCTAGGTCTCAGGTACCACATTAGATATTAGTGGATAGACCTAGATACTGACCCAAACGTGCATTCCACTGGAAATATTTTTCCCACATTTTGTTGACATGTATACATGCAAAATTCCAGGTTTATAATGAAGTTGAGCATTTTGTGCACATATGCATCTTGTCAAGGTGACAAGGGCTTTCCCACTCTCTCTCTTTGTCCCTCCTCCTACCCACCTGACCCTCCCTCCTCCCCCACCCTACTCCCCTCTTTCACTTTGTTTTTCATCTTAAGTTCCATAGGAGTTGTGATCTGGGTCTCTCATATCAGAGAGACCATTCGATGTTTCACCTTCTGCTTCTGACTTACTTCACTAAGAAATATTTTTAATTATCTCACATCTTGTTTGTTTGATTCAACTTTTGACAAGATAATATAGAAAACATCATTTAAAACACTTCCTCCTAAATTGTTCAGAATGTACTTGGGCCAGAATGAGACCTCTTTAGATTAGTATGATGGTGTAAGCATGTATTTTAACAATGTTTTGTCTCAGAAATAGCCAGATTGAAAAGAAATCTGTAAGCTTTGGCTATCACTTGGAGACTAATTACGTTGAGCTTTGAATCTGTTTCTGATTTGCACAAGTTACTGATATCTAATACTAATATGACTAATTTTTTATCACTTACTGTATCCATGTAATGAACTTTCTTCAACCCAAGCTCCAGTTATTTTTATAGAGAAGATATCTTTTAAAACCATATTAACAAACCAAAATTATATTTAGGTGCTTCATAAAGTTGTAAGTTTTAATGTTGCTTTAAAAGAAGTAAACAATGGAAAACGAAATGATGCATATTATTTTCTTCATTTTATTTCCCACAGAAAATATTTTTGAAATTCAGCAGTACTTTCTAATATGCTGCAGGCTGATGATTATAAGGAGGCACCAATCGGAGACTTGTCAGAATTACGCAAGTATCGGAATGCTGGCTTGCGGCTGCTCTCTGTCAAGTGATACTGACCTTTGGTTCCAATTTCCGATGACTAATGAATCATAAATTATAGAAGATGCCAAAATACCCGTCAACTGACAAATGGATACAAAAGTGCTGTATTTGTACACGATGGAACACTTTTCTTCCATACAGACAGATTCGAGGCATTGGTAGATAAATGGATGCAACTTGAGACCACCACGTTCAGTGAAGTGATTCAGACTCAGGTTAAATATTGTGTGGTATTACGGATATGAGAAACACAGAATATAGGCAATTTATGGAATAAAATGAATGAGATATTGGGAGTTGAGGGGAGGGTGAGGGAATAGGAGGGGCAAAGAAAAGGGAAGGGAAAGAATTGTAATGATGTCACAATATGTGCACCAAATTCTTAAGCTTAACGTAGCCATTGTATATCACATATATACCAATATAAATGGGAAAATAAGGTACAAGAGTCATAGTAGGTACATTTTCTTTAAATGGCTCAACTGTGTATGAGAAAAATACGGACTGAGAAAAAATAGACATAACTACCAATTCATCTCACTAAGTATTTGACCCCAGTGTTCAAATAAAATAGTTCTGTGACCAAAGACTTCCTCACGACACTTGGAGAGTATCTAGTCATCATCTTCAGTATCTTCTCAGCGACCTTTACTGAGGGTGTCTTTCTTTCTTTTTTGACACCCTGTTGTCCGATGGCTGCCATGATTCAATGTTCTGTCTTTTCTCCTGCCTACACTTAGGAAACCTTGTCTCTGCCCTAGGTAGTGGCATCTTTCCTCCTACCTATTTGCTGATATTGGTTGGTGCATACGTGGCCTCTCATCTCTTACTGTGTCATCTTTTGTATGATTTTTCAGTTACAGACCTCCCTTTAGTTCTGCAAAATTGTGAGCTCGAGGCCAAGCTTCAGTCCACAGCCTTAAAAGTTTCGATGTCTTTTCCCCTCTCTGACTTCTATGACCTATCTCAAGGACGCTCCAAATCCTATTGGCCCAAACCTAAACTCACAGTCCGGAAAGACAGTCAGTGTATCTGGTTTTACTATGACAATATGTTTACCATACAATAGGCAAAACATTAATAGGTATTGAATAAAGAAATTAAAGAAATTATGAAGAAGCATTTATGTTTGAACTTCTTGTTGAAGGAAAAATTTGGGATATGGAAACCTTGGGGTCGACGAGAAACCAAAATAATTTGTTGTAGCCTCAAGCTGATCTAATTTCCAGACTTGAAGATTCTGGATAGTTTCTTTTCTTTTCCATTTTATTGATATGTATAAATGTAATACTTAACGTTTACAATGATCTTTAGTATTTTGTGCATATACAGATCATGGCAAAATTACAAATCCTTCCCCCTCCCCCTCTCCATTTTCAACCCCCCTACCCTCTCTCTTTTCCCTCCAGTTCCCATTATTCCTCTCAGTTAGTTCTATGAAATCATTGTGATTTTGGTTTCTCATATTAGAGATACCATTCAATATTTAACCTTCTGTTTCTGACTTACTTCACTGAACATGATGGTCTCAAATTGCATCCATTTATCTACAAAAGCTTCCAATCTATCTGTCCTTATAGAAGAGTAGTATTCCACAAATACCACAGTCATGTATCCATTGGTCTGTTTATGGGTATTTTGGTGTCTTCCCCATTTTAGCTATTGTTAGTTGTGTTTCTGTGAACATGAGTATACATGTATCTCTGTTATATAATGTTTTAAACTCTTTTGGGAAAATTCCCAGAAGAGGTATCATTGGATTGCAAGGGATATTTACTTTCATTTTTTTTTTTTGAAATGTCACCTAGCACTTTCAACCCTAGAAGAAAAACATCTGATTGAAGGTCTGAATTCTCTATCAAAATATCTCTTCTTCTGAGAGCAGTGAGTATATATTCAAGACAGAAAATAAGTATATCAGTAATATGAATGGGAAATGATAGAAAGAGAAGACTGAGTTTTATAAGAAAAATTAGTTTAGGTAACTAAAAATGGGAAGTAAAAAGAATATTTCACAGAAGAGTGGAAAACAGTTCCTATGAAACCTTGATAACTCATGTGCTCACTCCTTGTGAGCATGTATGGCCACCATGATCCTGGGTGTCTACTCGTCTTTCCTTTAAAGCCATCTCTGAGTCCCCACGTTGCTGGTATTCACATGCAGTGTACTAGAATATTTCTTACATTTGGAAGTGTTATAGGAAACCTTTGATTGATGCTGTGTATACTAATTTTTGCCTCTCAATCTAAGAGCCATTCTTTATATGTGATATTTTCAAGCCTCCAGTTTTTATTCAGTACAACTTGAACATAGTCCAACGTGTAAAATAAAAGCATAGCAGTTCCCAGAAGGTATTTTTAAAACAAGAGATAGAGTGAATCCATGTGTTAGGGCCAAACTTAAGATAGGAGCTTTTTCTACAGGAAGATCACATATTCTAGGTAGATTTCCCTAGGTGTCCTGCGGGACACACACTCATCCAACCTCTAGTACTGGTCCCTGGGACTGTCTCTTCACCCAACTTTTTAGCTTTTGACCTATTTGAATATGAAATGAGAGGCCATGGCTGAAATATTTGGAACCATGTAAACTTGAGCTCATAAAGTCACAGCTGGTAGCCCTGATTTATTTCAAGATCATTCTTACTTGAGCAATATCTATAAAGGTGCCAATGTTTAAAACTGTAGCAATATTGCATACAATTTCAAACTCCCAGCCTATTTTGAAATGTCGTTCTGATGAGAAGCGTTGCGTGGGCTTGCACTGTACCTTGACTGTGTATGTGGGCCCAAGTTGGCTCTGTCTCCACCACCCTGTGTTGCTTCCTTGATTTATTTGTGTTGCCAAAGCCAATCACAGAATACACAGAATTTATTTTTCTTAAGTGATAAATAGCCCAAGGATTTAGAGTACAAGGACAGTGTTTACCAATTCGTGGATGGCTTCCACATAGTTCTTTGTGGTCTCCTTAAGGTCTAACCACAGCTGACACTCTCCATTACCAATTAGTCCTTCAGGTCTTTGTCATCTGCTCTGCCCCTGGGATTCTGTTCTGGGCATGTGTGAGTTACATCCATTACTGCCCATCCATTACTGAATTTAGAAAATAAAATCAGAGTCAGTCCCCTTGATAATAAACCAGTTGTTGAAAAGTGGAAGCTATGAGCTTGTACAGTGGCACAGAACACAGATCTCTCATTGAGAATTTTGAAAATCGCTTGCCATTGTGTGTAATCAGATTACAGGTACAACAGTGTAGAATGTTTCAGACTTCAAAATCAAGAGAGGCCTAGTCATAGTGAACAATTTAATCTTTAATTACTCCTTAGGTTGTACCTTTTTGTATGATTTTCTCTCATTCATGGGTAGATTACATAGGCTGGCTGCATATATGTCACCCAAAAGATATTCAAAAGATATCGGGGGATTCCTCTTGGGATCAATTATAAGAAGCATCTGGTCATGAAAATGTGGTGACTGGGCCTAAGGTGATGAGAATGTATTCACTTTTAGTTGCAACCAGAAAAACAGGGTTGACAACGTCTAATTAGCTTTCCTTGGTGTTTTTTAGAGAGAGAGACAGAAAAAAAATAGATTTCCCTTCTGTATGCTTGGAAAACCAGGCATTATCACCATTTGATTATTCATAAGCTAGTACAGCTTGTTTCACTTATTAGAGGAAAGTCAAGGTTGAAATTGGATCTCTGCAATGCATATCTGTGGCTTTATGTGTTTGTGGATACTAAACAGCCTTCAGTGTTCAGGACTTCCGGGCTATAACTTGGCACCATTTAGATCTTTCTTTGGGTAAGCCAGCAACATTATGGCATCTGTCACTTTAAGTAAGAAAATACTTACAAGGAGAAGGTTAAGTATTCCTTTTGGAAACCTTAGGGGAGGGCTGAGGGAGGGGAAGCTTTTATTCAGCTTTGGAAAATGGACGTGTGTCTCATGGTGGCCACAGTTTAAGTAAACATCAACTCTGAACCAGAGATCATACCCATCATTTCCTCAGTGCACGCAGTACCAAACCAAAGTATAGTTTTGTTTGGCTAACCCCAAAGTCGGATGTGGGTGCCAGCCTGGAAAACCACATGATCAGATTTCCAGCAGACACCAGGAGGGCAGCGTTGTCTTACACAGGGAAGCCATAAAGACATTGCTCCTTGCAGCACCATTGTTGTGTTTAGAAAACAAACACATCCATAACAACAGCTCACGCCAGAGAGGCTGAAGGGTCCTCCGCTGTCTCAGCATTTAAATCTGTGATCCTTTCGCGTTATAAGCCTGCTACGAGAAGGGATACTTTGAAATGGGCCCAGGAGAGATCGCCAGAATCCAAAACAGAAATCAGGGTGTGGGAAGATAATCTTCCATCTTCGTCTGATTTCTCGAGTCAACAGGTCTCAAAGCCATGTTCAGAACCCCCCGCCCTCCTTACACACACACACACACACACACACACACACACACACACACAGAGACAGACAGACACCAGATCTTCCTTAGAAACCCTTTATTTTCCCCCAGGGATCCAGGAATAAGCAATGCAATAACATACACTCTCCATTTACTCCGTGTTTGTCTCTCTTCTGTCAGGAGGCTTCTGAGAGACCCAAGTTCCCCCCAGTCACCGCAAATCCTGGAAGTCTCATGGTTGGGCTCTCTGCTTCACAGATTTTTATGGTGAGAAGTTGTATTTATTTACCATAGAGTTGTTGTTTTTTCCCTTCTCTGGAGCCAGAGAGGGATGGGGAGATGATAGAGTTGGGTGCTCTGGGTTAATGAGCAGCTCTATATTCACAAGCTAGTTTGCTTTTGTCCTCACCTGATGCCTCGGTGCTGCCAATGAGTGGAAATTAATTGTATTGAGGGCCTCGCTTTTCCTTAAAAGAAACACTGCTCACTTGGCTGGAAATGCTTTGACAGAAGGCAGAGCAGCCGGTCACATTCGAACACTGGGTCTTCTGGGCTTGGGGGCGCGGGGGAGTGGCGGCTCCTGAGGGAGGAGGGGACCAAGTCGTCCTTTCGTAGGCGCTATTATGAGGTAGTTCAAATCATAGCAAAGTCCATCAACTGCTTTCCGGCTAAAGACACAGCCTGCTGTACCCTTTCCTGCCACTCCCCACTAAATCTGTACATGACCCCCCAGCACCGTTCCCAGCAATCGACTCCCCATGAGAAGCTAATCATCTTATGGTGAGCTGGAGCAGGAGAAAAGGCACTGTAGGAAAATGTTATGATAATAGAAACCTCTTCAGTGTTGTAACCATCTGGTGTGCTACGGTCACAAAGGGGGTGATAATTGAGTGCCCAGTAACTTCTTTTGGCCTCACAGAATGGGAGCTCACCCTGATTTGTGTCCTTCACAAGAGTCACCACCATCATTTCACACCACATCTGCACCGCATTTCCCCGTCAATGCAGCTTTACATAGAAGTTACCACACTTAATTAAGCCCACATCGTGCTCCTCCAAAGAACAGAAAAGTTGGTGTGGAGGCCTGAGCAAAAGAGACCCAAATGAGATTTTAGCGACTCTTGTTTTGCTGAAGAAATGGAGATTGATGGGGAGTTTGTGCCACCAAGGCTTGGCTCCAGGGTGGGGCGGGTGGGGATGCGCCCTGACAGCTTTAGGCCTAGCAACAGCTGTGGGTCAGCTTAGGCAGGCGGCCTTGTGGCCAGGCGTGCACAGGGACTAGCCGGAACCCATTGTCTCCTAATCTTGCTTTTGAAATTGTGCTACAATTGATTTGATCTGATTTCTGAGGTGCTGTCACCAGAGCATCATTAAAAGTCCTTTAAGAAGCTGGAGAATGGACTAGATCACCAAAGGCGGCTTTGTGGGTCCTGTCTCTGCCTTTCTTTGCTGAGTTTTCTCTTCCAGCTGACAGGAGGGTGGAAGCCTGGAAGCCTGGGACAGTTAACTCAGACAATTTCATTTTTCTTTGATCAACAGGGCAACCTGGAGAATCACAGAAATGCTCTTTCGGAGGCATGAGCTTTAAAAATCTTGATGTCCCCATCTTGTGGTGTGAGAGGAAGAAGAGGGACGATTCCAGTGGTAATGGCTGGCTTCAGACTCACTTCACTAAAAAGTTTCTTAGCTGTGAGTGCATTTTCTCCCACAATCACTGTCATGCTTGATAACTCTCCCTTCCAAGCTGCGTACACAGCAGGCAGCAGAAAAGACTGTGCCCAGGAATGGCGTTCATCTACAGCCCAGCACCTGAGCCAAAGCAGAGAATCCTCCGGTCTCCCAGCTAGCTGAGCCACGAGTACATTAGCAACTCTTTATTCTCTCTTTAAGATGATGATAAGGAGGGAGCCAGTGTGGGGGGCCTTCCAGATATTTCTCACAACAAGTGTCCAAATACCCTGAAGCCTCCCGGGGGTCCGCCTCCCACACACAGTATGCTCTTCATTTGTTTATCTAAATGCTGACAAATTGCAGGATTTTAGCAGCCTATCTGCGGGCTGGGGCTCATTTGCATGGCGGGGCCTCTATCTTTGGAGGGATAATGAGGCTGTACAGAAAGCCCCCATTGAGGGCTCCGCAGAGCTGTGGCTGATGAATACTGAGCCGGAGAATGAGGTGGTTCGGGGAAGAATGCGCCATTGTGCACAGCCCCTATCCTTTTATCTTCCCTGCTGCTCCTTTTCAGCTCTCGCGAGGACCCGGCCTCCAGGCTCTCTGTAGTGCCTGTGGGTTCCCTCCCTTTCACTCAGAATGGGCACCATCTCCCAAAGTGTCAGCTCCACCCGGTGTTATTTTTGTCACTGTAATTATGATCCGTCTTATCCTATGAAATGCTAGAGGTTTCCTTTCATCACGCCAGCTACTGAGAAAAAGCTCTAAAGCATTGTCCCAGGACCTCTGGGCCCCTTCACCCACTGGGTTCTCAGATACTCTCTTTGGCGTTGAAGAAACCAGCCACCTTTTGTCTGAAACATTCTGCCACTGTCACCGGGCAGAGTAGTCAGAGAGTACACCGTTGAGGTAGGGTGATGTTTAGGAGAATTGCAGGCATTTGGTGTTGTGAAGGTATGTCCTTAGACATCCGGAAGGTCTAGTTGATGGTGCTCATGGATGTATGCAGAGGACTTAGCATGGTCAGAAAGAACAACATTACATAGAGTTTCTCCTGGGAAGACAGACTATCTTCCCATCCTGAAAAGAATCCCACCGTGATGCCTGGGAGAAAAAGCTCTGGGTGATGAGACAAAGGGTGTGCAAAGAGTGATGGAGTAGATAGGTGGCTGCCACATCCGGCTGAGGGCTTCATTTCCAACACAAAGGAAGAGCCCCAGAAGGGGAAGTGATTATCCCAGCATCACACAGCCAGCCTGGAAGCTATCATGGTTGAATGCCAACAGCCAGGAAAGAACAGAAACTAGCTGTGTTCACCTGCAGACAAGCACATAGGCACTTTCTACTCATCTGTCTTTGTAAGCAAGGGTCTCCAGACAGCTTCAATGTGAGATGCCCGTTGACTTCCCTCAAGGATTAATGGGATTCCCAGACCTCTGCCTCCCCCGCCCTTCCCCTCTGCATCCAGGGTTCATCCTCTGTAATTGATGCAGATGATCCTCAGTTTGCCAGCTTTCTGCCAGATTTCCAGGTCACCTGATCATTTAAGTGTCCTGGAGTCCTAGCTTATTGCGCTGGCTTGCCTTCTCTCCTCTATACTCAATCTCATGGGAGGAACAGACCTCAAACCTACTAGAAATCAGTGAGATGGTCCAGAAAGTGACCAATTTGCTGAACCCAGAGCCTGCTGGGTAATGGCTGAGATTTGCTCTAGCTTTTTTTCCCTCATGATGTGTGAAATTCTGTGTGCATTTCTGAACTCACCTGTAACAAATTTCCTCTAGGTCTTCATCTATCTTCCCAAATGCACTTTACTTTCTTTAATAATTAATTTAATACACAGTCAGCATAGAACACATGGAAATGGAAACATCTATTTCATTCCCATCTTCCCTAGGTCATTATCTGACCTTTACTAATATGTTGCTATGTGTATCTATGCATTTTTTCATACATTTCAGCACTCTGTTCTTACTCTAATTTTTTCTGTTGGCATATCTGATTAAAAAACGATTCCTATATGGTACATATTTTGGGTCTAAGCAGTACTATTTATACCTTGGCTAACAGATCCATGAAAGAGGATGACCAACAATGACTTCATAATAATGAGAGATTTGCGTGCAAAAGAAAATTGAGAATTATCATTATAGTAGTGTGTTCATTTATAGAATTGGTTTAGTTGAGATGTCTCTTTAGCATGTTCGACATGAAAGAATTCATAAAACATGTGTGGGATATAGAGTCAAACAGAAGGAAGAGGATCATGTTCTTTCAAATCCTCAACTTATTCCTAAATATGTGTGTAAATTTAGGAAAGTGCTGGGTCTCTCTGAGTCAGTCACTTCTCTAGCCATAAAGGAGAGACAGTAATGCCTTTCTCTTATAATGTTTTGTGAATGAGTTCAGATTATGTGTTTTAGCCTGTAACATAGTACCTCCCAAAGGAGAGTTTTCACAAAGATAGAAACTTGATAAAGATGCTTATGAAACCTTCCCGAATTCTTCTGTGATGGATTCTCATACACCCGAGAGAGAATTGCCAACAGCCTAAGTCCTCCTAGTAACTTGGGAGGAGACCTGCTGATCAGTGTCCATCGTGAGGCTTGCCTTTCCTCTGTACCAAGGCCACGGACCTGCCTAAAGGCCCATTGGCAGAATGATGGTTAAAACCATCTGTCTATTGGGATGGAGAAGTCACTGATAATTTTTTTTCACGTGTCCTTTGTAAGTCAATGACGGGAATCTGCTTGTCTATGGCATTGGCATGGACATATGTAGTAGCATTTAAGTGCTAATTTTTGCTTTAGAGAGAACAAGGAATTTTGCATCAGAAACACTATTTAAAACATATTAAGGTTGTAACATATGGAAAATACATAACAATCTTCACATTTCAAAATAATAGTATTTTCACCGTGGAACTCACGACAGTACATACATTTATTGGCTCCACTAAAAGAAAATTGTTTAAAAGACCCAAATATTTTTGAGAGTATGGTGTAGCAGAATGCATTCTGATGATTAAGGAGTAAACTGTTAAACTGAGCTAGAGTTAAGTTTCTTTCCTTACAAATGGCATAATCCTAGAGAAGTTGTCAGTCGGTTTTGAAATTTGATTTTTTTTTCAGTTATTCATTTAAATAGGGTTTTTTCAAGTTACTTTGCTATAAGTGAACCACGAGCTAATGTAATGCTTGCAATCATTTGAATGACATGGCTTACAAAAAAGAGACAGCTGCTGTTGCATTTTAATCATGTTTGTGTGAGACACATCTACCTGTCTCAGGTGACAAACAACAGAGCTGCCCTTGAGGAAAAAAAGAAAGATGATTTTCCTGCTCAAGCAAAGCTCTCCTGGAATATTCCGAGTAACTGTGTGGTTTTTTTAAACCTAATTCTTTCACAATAGCATCTTTAATTGCTAGGCAAATGATTTTCTAGATAAAAACTTAAATTTGCTGACCTTTACATTTGTAACATGACAATGAACGCTCAGTTTTTCTCATGAAAGGTTACTGGGAGAAGTGTGTGCACTTTCCTGTGAAGGTCTCCTACCTTGTTTTCTTGCACAAGAGCTGGAATATGGTAAGAAAAATGAGAGCTTACGGAGTTCCTGTAGCCATCTTCAAAGATGAGATAACTTGAAACGGAATCTATATGTATCCAAACAACAAATGGAGAAAGAACATGAGACCTTGACATCATGAAGCATCATACCATAATTTTAGGACTTATTTATGCCCAGGCTTGCAAATATCAAATAAATACACTGGTAGTTTTGAAAGCAACTGTTATTAGGACTGTTTGCGTGGTAGTTAAGCTTAATTGTGTCAACTTCATTGGCATGGGGGTTGCCTAGGGGACTAGTCAAGCACAGGTCGGAGTTTTCTGGGTGGGTCATGGTGGCATTACTTTGGGTAATATACATGGTCCCTGGCCCCCTCCTGTCTGGTGCTGTTCTCCTGCTCTGTGTCTTTGCTCTACCGTACCCTCTGCTGTGATGTTCCTGCCTTAGACCGAGCCAACCATGAACTGAATCCTCTGAAAACATGAGCCAAATTATACCTCTCTTCCTTTTGCTTGTGTGTAGTGGACATCAAGTCTCAGAAACAAGAACTATGACTCATTAAATACATTGAATGTAAACTTAAGGTATATATTCATATGGAGCATTCATTGTGACATTCAGATGATGATAAAGATTTTTGAAATCTTCTGCAACATGTCAGATGTATTAGAGGAAATTATCTGCTGTGTCAATATGTGAGGTCAAGGGATTCACATCCAGCGTACCTTTGAGGGTGATGGGAAGATTGCTAGTAAAAGTCTCTAAGGTAAAAAGATATGGATGGGTCACAAGAGTTAAGAGTGTCCCCACATGCAGAGGTAGAAATGGCCAATGGATATACAGGTCTCACTCACTAAAAAGGGAAGAAGTTTGCAAAATATAAAGTCAACAGGAGTCCTTCTGTTTATTCAACAGACTCATGCCTGTGAGGCTGGGCCAAGTATTTGGGTTGTCAAAGTCAACCTTGATGAGTAAATTTATCTCATGGTAGCTTAGTTACCTCATCTGCAAAATGGACGTAATAATGGAGTTCTCCCCGGGACTCGATACAGCCAAGCTATCATTATTTCTTTTATGGTGGGAGGCATTCACAGTCTAGTGAGTATAACCACATGTAAACATCATTAATGGGAACCGTACATAAGGGTTATGTCATGTGGATATAGCCCTCTTGGCAACATAGCAGGACATGAAGATTTTGGAGGAGGCCCTTGTGAATCCTCCTCAAAGAACCTAGACTAGCAGAGCAGTTTCTCCCTGCCAAAAGTAGCAAGTGTAGCATCCCAGGCTGGAACTCAGCTTGTGCCAAGACAAGACCACTTACTGATTCATGTGAACAAAAATTTACACGTCAAAAAGTTGTAAGTCATTGCTGAAACCATTTATGACTATTGACATTTAAAACTACTCTTGTTCCCTCCACCAGGGCAGGCTGAGCAAGTTGTGCAGTCCCTAAAGCAAACATAATCCCCAGTGGTCGTGAAATGTGGCTGAGGACTGTAATGGACCAAGAAGAATGGCCTGGAAAGAGATCTAGGGATGCTGGATAACAATGGGGAAAGAGTCACCTCCCAGAATCCGGATCCAATCAAGTACCACGTTGCTATGTCAGTTCCTCAAAAGTCTGCCCTAAGAGAGAGTTGACAAATGGCTGCTGTAAGTTACATGATTTCCATTATTTCTAGGGTTTTTTGTGGTTAATTGTACTTCTCTCCCACCATTATATATTAGACATTGAGCAGAAAAATGTGTTTACAGTTAACACATTTCAAGACTGAAAGGAGTCGTATTAGGACAAGATAGAAACATTGTTACAGTGATACTCTGGATTTTGAGCAGAATACAATAGTAGAATGACATTTTAGATTAATTCTCATGAAGAGGGCTTGAATATTTTTTATATATGACTATATTGGGTAGAGTTCTAGGAAACAGAAAACACAATCAAATTAACAAATTGAGAAAGTTTCATTGATAAAGGGCTTTATTCCAAGCATGTCATAGGGAGAGGAAATAATAAAGGATATTAGAGAAATCGGGGCCTTTGTCATGTACAGGCTCCAAGAAATGGGGGGCAGTGAATGCTGCCAGGATCTGGAAGGAGGAAGACTGAGTCATTTAGGTCAGATGGGGAGGCTCAGAATGCCAAGGTGACATCACAGGGAAAGAACCAGGGGCATAAATGCCCTGACCTCATGCTCCCCTCCCCTGGGTCTCCTCCCATGAGCAAATCTAGTTGGAGGCCAGGGGAACTGAAGCCTTTCCAAGCAACCCATATACCTGAGAATTAGGGACAGATGCTAGGTAAAAAATGGGGAGAACAAATCTGGAGGGACAAAGAGAAGACATAAGACAGAGGAAAGAAAAAAAGAAGTTATTCACTGACCAGAATGAAGAACTCATGTGCATCATCTCATACCTCCATCATGCATTCGCAGCTTGCCAGGTGGAGAATCGTACATGCTCTGAGGTGTGAAGCTATGATGTGTGTGCGGCTAATTGGCGGAGCTCAGAGCTGCGACACAGGATCGGTGATCTATATGTTCAGTTTGTGGCTCCTTCCAATGTGTCCTGGACTGGTCAGAGCCAGTGACGGGCAGGGAGGAGAGCGTGTGGAGTTGGAAATATATAAGCGCAATCCCGTGGTCACTTCCCACCATCTCCACAGACTACCCTGCCCTCCCTTGATTAACTAACTCATTGCATCAGTAAGCCACTTCTCTCTGCCCCTCTCAATGTTTGTGCCCTTAAGTATATGAAGAGGCTTTGCAGCTGGACGCATGGATGTGGATTTTGGAAAAGGTGAACACAGGATGAACTCACTATTTTCTGTGGTTAAGTAGAGGCAAGGTGATAGTGTGCCAGCTCCAAATCTAAGCCCAGCTTAGCCTGTAGGAAGATAAATACCTCAAGCAGAGCCATTTTGCCCTCATCCCTCCTGACAGAGTCAGGAGCAATCCCAGGCACCACCGCTGGGATCTAACCTGCCTGCAGTTGGCTCAGGGTGTGTGAACATAGTTACCGTCACATCTTACTGAGGTTTCTTTGGTTGCATGTTACACATCATGACTGTGATGACTGGTAACTGATATTCTCCCTCCTGTCCAGTGGCACGTAATATCACATTACAGCTTCATGGCCTAGTCTGTTTAATGACAGTTTAGGCTGCACTGTTGCTTTAGGTCCATTTGTCTTGGTCAGGACTTTCCACGATGCCTTTATTCTTCAGTCCTAACGAGAAGTTGTTACATTCTTATTCACACTCAGCCTCTTTAATTGCTTTTTAGCTCTTTTTAAGGTTGGGTCCTAGAATCATGATTCCTGAGATTAAATTGCAGCTCTGCCTTTTCACAACTACTGTTTTACATGAATTAATGAAATTTGCTAAGTTCCAACTTTCTGCAGTAAAATTGGAATAAGCTGCTCATGAAACAATAGATGCAGTTGTATCTTCTGTTTTCACAGTTCGATCGGGCAATCACAAAGGAACAGGTTACACCCATGCCACCTTATCACACTTGGATCGAGGTGTGCTGTGTATATTACCATCCTAGAAGGAAGGAAGGAAAGGTATGGACTGTGTTTACCACCATGATTTTTTATTTCTTATTCTTCTTCGATGTATCATGTCCAGTGAAGGGCAGTTTTGAAAAGGGCCAGTAACCTTTTGAATAATGTTAAGGAGGCCAAAGATCCTTAGTTTATGATGTACATTTCCATGCAGGCGGCATTGCAGGTTACACAATTAAATCAACAAAGGACGCTTGGCCCGGATGATTCTCCTGGGATGCTGAATCCAGCCTGTATCTATTGGTGCCATCAGTTATTAAATTTCCAGAATTTGTTTAGCCAGTTGTATAAATATTGTTAAAAGCCAAATTTACAAATTCATAGTAAGATGAGTACATTAAAAATCGGTAGTACTCAAGAATGACCAGTTTGTAATGTCATTACATGTTCCTGTCACCTATCCTCTCCAGGTTGTTTATTTTCAATTTTATGTGGTCAGTGAAATTACGCCATTATATGCTGTTGACAATCTTGTCCCAAATTCTTCTTCAGAGATTATATATTGGGGAGATGAAATTGGCCACGGTAGCAGTACAGACTCCACAATTATCAGCAGAGTCTTCAAATCAAGTTTTTGTTGTTGTTTTGCATTGGACGCCAGTTGGTCACCATGAACAAATATGGCTTAGTGTTACACCATCATTTACCTTGAGAGGACATTGTTGCTTTAGCACGTGTCTGAAAATCACATGATCCTCTACCTCTCTTTGCAGGTTACTTTTCATATTTCTGCAAGGAACATTTTGCTCCTTTAGTATTATACTCATGAGTCAAGTGAACTTATGAAAAAGTCATCAGCTTTAACTAGAGAATGTGGTCATGGTAATTCTTCGCTACCTCATGGTCTGGCAAGGGTAGGGTAAGAACTCCATAGTGTGAATGAGGCAACCTTGGAAACCCAGGGCAAATATTTTCTGAGGAATCTTTCTGATCCAGCTCCTGGCCAGCTGTGGTTTGCTGAAGAGAATATGGACTCATGAGGCAGGTGAGTAGACTTCCAAGGCAAGTTCAGTTGTCTGCTATCTCTGTGACCTCCTTCAAGTTCACGTTTGCTGTCTTGAGTCTCGAATTCAGAAAATGAGAGGATCATCTTTGATAGCACCAAGACTGTAGTTGGCTCACAAACTTCATGGCATCCTGGTCAAAGGGGAAGAAAAACAAATAAGAAACTTTCCTGAAAGATGATGCCTTTCTTCTCATCCCATATCTTCTGTGACAAACTCTGTTTCAGGGAGATGGAGTCACAGCACTTGACTTTCACTGGACAGACTTTATTTTTTTTTTTTAATTGAGCCAGGCCCAGTGGTGCAGACCTTTATTTTCTACTTATTCATTTACTTTTCCCAGATGTGCTGTGTGCTACCACACCCAGCCTATTTGGTCCTGGGGAATTAAACCTAGGACCCTACACTTGCCAGGCAAGTGCTTTTAACTGCTGAGCTACACCCCAAGCCCCTAACAGGAAAGAATTTAAGGTAATGAGAAAGATTTTTCATAGGGAGTATATGACCTAGGCCTGCAGTTTCTGAAATTTTGTTACGAGTCAGACTGAAGAAAAAACTGGCCTTCCAATCCCTGTAAAAAGTACACAAGATGTACTTCAGCAGGTGACCTGAAAAAAGGCTAGTTTGCTCCATTTTAGATTGTTGTTTCCTACAAATGGGCCCCAGCAGGGGATAGCAGTGGCATAGATGAGGTCAGGACAGGGCCTCAGATTTTGTTGGGTAAACAGCTTGTCTGGCTCCACTTAGCTCCAGCTGTCCCCAGCAGGTCTGTGGCCTCCTTGGGGTCCCCTTTTCTTCTCTGAGGCCTGCAGGCACTTCTGCCTTTGCCAGCCCTTGGCTGATCAGGGTCTGGGTTCCCATGGCCCCTGAGGGGAGCAGGGACACTCCTTGTTGAGTCAGCCACTGGCTGGATAGGGTGACCTGCTAGACCACAAGACTCTCCCTGAATGCACAGCAAAGTCTGACTCAAGCCCACAGAACAGGACAGTCAGACTTTGGTGACCAAGATCTCCTCACCTCCTCAGTTCCCAAACCCTGGGATGCTGGTCCACCTACCCCCATGGGCACCCTGGCTGGTGGGAAACCACGTGTCTTTGGAGCTTGGGGAAGGATTTGTGGAGAGAAAGAAACAATTTTAGGTCAGCATGAGTTGTGCTTTTAAAAA